>JAOYMZ010091822.1:0-10750 GCA_025802335.1 Pinguicula primuliflora
CAAACATATAGGCATAATCATAATCCAACACAAATAAATAATAACCAAACATTCAATCCATAGTGACTGATCTTACACATACAAACACAGTCAATCACAAGTAGATACAAGATGATTACACGTCTGGACTTGTTTCATGTAGAACAGATTCAACCCACTCTTTCCTCTGTTCCAACTACATGACGGACCACATCATCTTATCGGCCATCACAGCATCTACAATCTTCATCTTCTCCTGTACCTTTATGCTCTCTAGTTTAAGAGATGACAAGTCCTTGCTTATCTCAGCACCAAGCATCATATTCCTCAGTCCCAACTCTTCCATTTGATTCACCTGGAAGGATTTCAGGGCATTCAAAAATTCAATTTGTTTGGGGTTATCACCATTTATGCCTGCTGGTTTGGTGAGAACAGGTTCAGATTTTGACATTTTGGGTGTCATACATCCACTGCTCCTTCGTGGATGTTTTCCTGCTGGTACATAATGTGTTGGTGAGACTTCCACATTGATAGGCATTTCCACAGTCTCATCCTGCAGTATTTGAGTCTGTTCTTCTATTTAATTGTCCAACTGTTCGTCTAGGTACACAGCAAACGGAACTTCATAACTTACTGAATCTCCAGTTGCATTTCGAATCGTTGTAGTCATACATGCCACCACCAGTTGCCCTTGTGTTAACAAAAATATCACATCAATCATAATACCATGTCCATTTCCTATTCTTCAGCTTCTTGTATTTTATGCTATCCTGTAAGAAAATTAAAACATAAAATCAACGCTAAGTTAAAAGCACACATAACACAAAGAAGTCCAAATCAGTATACTGTCATCCTTTCACTCTAAAGCTGTTCATCCACTATGATCTGCATCGGATCAGAGTCAAACGCAGATCCACTGAGGTTTAGGTAGTCATTTAGCAGATTGTACTCGCTCTTCCACACCTTGATCTTGTTGTGGACTTCACAGTTGGTAATACGACTTCCCGGTACATCTTTTGCGATGAGAGAGACACACTTTTCATTGAAGTCTTTGCAAAAACCGTTCTCTGATCTAAATCCATCTTTAATGCAGACCTTCATTGCATCGATTAGCGCCTTTTCTTTAGCTTGACTGAAGAAAACTCATGTATTCTGTATTGGTGAAATATGTTTTCGAAGTGATCTGCATGCTCCTTATTCGCTGTTGGGACTGCTAGTACTTCTGGGTGGGTTGTAGGATAGTTTTTTCTTGGCATGCACATTTCCATTCAATGATTCCATAGCCCTGATGAGCAAATCAAACATAGCACACAATCATTGTTATTTAATATAACAAATCTGTTCAACACAAATGACTCTTATAAACCTAAGCAATCAGCACACAGCAGTTTTACAACTAAATGTTCACATAATACAATGAAGACTACTGAGTACTTATAAACTCATTCCACAATTTATCAGCTAGAGTGTCCCTCATCTGAGTCCATGCTGAACTTGTTCCCATTGGAGTAACATACTCTTCTGCTTCCGTAGTGTCAGCATCAGAATTTCCGCTTTCCCCCAAGTCGTCTGAAAGCAATGGATCCGTATATTGCTGACCCATAATGAAGTTATGCAATAATGTGCATACTACCACTATCTTGTTCTGAGTCTCCAATAGATAGAAAGTGGGACTGCGCAAGACTGCAAATCTTTTCTTTAGTATCCCAAATGCTCTCTCCACAATATTCCTAGCCGAAGAGTGTCTCATATTGAATAACTCTTTTGGATTTTGAGGATGCCTGTTACCAGGATCCCATTCCTTTAGATGATTTCTTGTGGACCTATAAGGTGCTAGGAAACCCTCAACATTGGCATACCCATCATCACACAGGTAATATTTACCTACATTACGGCTACGTTAGGATAAACCTAATATGCGCATTATGTATCATAAACTGAACATCAGTTACCTTGTGGTACCTTGAATCCAGGATCCTTAGTCAATACCTCATACAATACCCTACTGTCTGCGGCAGAACCATCCCAACCGCTTTCTACGTACACAAACTTTCCATTATTGTCCACCACACCAAGAACATTAAATGCTATGTGACCATTTCTGGTTCTGTATCTTGCAGAATCACCTCTAGCTGTATGACAGGAATGTACGTACCATCCAATGCACCCAAACAGTACTAGGATCATTCAGAAGCATTAGTTCTAGTACTATCCAACGGCGTTAAGTCAAGAAGAGGAATTGTTGAGGATTGTGATACCTTGAAGTATTTGAATCTTCCATCGGGACATCCTTCGCTTACAGGTTTTGGTGTGGCTTCGAAATGACTTGCTAGTCTTAGAACATTTTCTAACACCCTATGAAAGAATTTGCTAACAGTTCTCGAGCTTATTTGAAAGTCTGTTCCAAGTATCCTAACTTTCTGATGATGCCCCAATAAACGCAGAAAGATTGCAATGTGTACTAGCACATGCGTATTTACTATCCTTTAATCCTCCCTCTTGTAGCAATAGGTTTACAAGTTTCTTGAATGTTTCCTTGTACATTCTAAGATTGTTAAAACACTCTAATGTAGACCCACTGGTCATCCTATCCACAAAATCAGATTGTCTTTGCCTCTTTGAATTAAGAATATATATTAGCGGGGTTAAACGCTGTCGACGTCTCAACTGAGAATCTTCATCAAGTTGGTCGAATTCAGACAGTTTATCAAGAGCCCATAAACCCTTCAATTTATTATCACCCTTCAAATAATTCGCCATCTAAACGTACAAATCAGTGTAAAAAAATCCAAACAGGAGCGAACATATAATTTGCAAAAATCTCCCGGAACGAGAATTCACATTGTATGTATGACTTGCAAAATCATAAATTCAACCAAAGTAAGCGATATTTACCTTCGAATTTGACGATTGAGCGAGTTTGAATTTCTAGGGTTCTTCGTCGAACGGAACTGTAAAATCTCGTTCTCCAGTAGTCTGTGTAAATGTGTTTGGGTGGGAGATTTAAATGTGATGACAATTTGATGTAATTTGTGAGAATGTTGGAGGGTGGATATGAAGTGAGGAAATGGAATTAGTCCAATACCACAATTTTTGTGGCATTATTTTTTGGCACTGGATGATAAGTTAATGCCAAAATGGGGTGCGACCCGATTTTCAATGCCACAACACGGTTTGACCCTGTGTTTTTTTTTTCTGTGTAGTAAACATGACATTACAGGCTAATGCCTCGCGAATACCACATAATGACAGGTAATTCTTCGAAATAAACGGACCCTTAATGTCTTGATCCACTTAATCTAACAGAATTGTATTAATCAATCATCAAATCCATGTGATCTCCCTTCTCTCCTACCTAAGCCACATTGCTCAACAACCTAATGATATATAATTTAATAATAACACGCTTTATGTAAAATTCAACTGTTTCTTGGGCACACGCTGTAGAACTGGTAGTAGTACAAAAGTTTGGTTGGTTAACAAGAATCAAGATAGCCCCTTTGCCAGAAACTCCGAAAAGCACCATTCCCTTGTCAGATCTGTCGTCTGTCCTGGGACCCCATTCATATACCCGGTTCCAACGTTGCTCCCCCCTTTCCTTTTCTCGGCCATCACCCCCTACCCCAGATCACCCATATACGCGTTATGCATATGTATATAGACACACAGCTTTAATGGGGGATTGGTTGAGGAAGGACAGAGAGTGGAGCTCTACAAAAACAGGAAAAGGATGGAGGGATTTGCCAAAGTTTTCTTTTTTTCCTTTGTGGGTTTTGATGAGCTTGAAAAGTTCAGTAAAGAAGTAGGCATAATGAGGATGGAAGAATCCCTATTCTGATGTAGATATAAATGGTAAAAATTTGTTTTCCATATTTCTCCTTCTCCCGATTTAACAGGCATCTCTCTGTGTTTGCGTTTGTTTATTTTCTCTGCATTGACAAAAATTGCACTTTGTCAACTCTCACCATTTATGGGTAGAGTCCATGGCCGCGCAAATTGATGAACATGGACGAATATGGATATTGACATTATTTCCCTTTCTTTTTCGTTTCTTTCGTCGCCTGCTCATAAAATGTTCCATCTCTTTTTTTCTTTCTGTGAACTGTTGGTGGTTAGTGCTGGAGTGGATTTTGATTTGTGTTTTTTGGACATATTGGTTGGCGGCGTTCCCTGGATTTGAAGTCAATGAATGATGACAACTTGAGTGTTAACTTCTTTGTTTTGATTTGTGTAAGCTGTCCAGATCTGAGGTTTCTCTCTTTAGCTCTGTAGTTAATTGTTGCGGAGGAGGAATGCTACACGACACCCACTTTCAGCACCCAAATCGTGACTTTGCATGTGTACGGTTGTGATTTGGGTGCTGAAGGTGGGTGCCTTATAGCATTTCAAGTTGCGCAGGCCTAACATTCTTTAGGAAGTTCCCAATTCCAAGTTAATCTCTGGAATTGGAAGTTAAGAAGCACATTTGATGGCTTTGGGCATATCATTGATGATTCAGTTGTTATTTTTTATGGTAATTGATTCAGTTGTTCTTCCATTAATGTAATCATGCCTTTCTGTTTTTGTCATCCAGGTTCATTCATTTATTCACCTTAGATTCTGAAAGCCATGTTATTTACCTTAGATGTGTTGCACCAGTTCAAGAATGTGTAGCTTTTCAGTCTATGAGCAGCTATGTGACTATAACAATGGATTTTAAAGAAGCCAGCTCTAGATTTGGCTCTTTGAGGACTCTTTCATCATCTTCGTCTGCATTCTTCTCTGCGAATCAATCGCCCCTCTTCTCGCCGAAGTTAGAAACCTGTTCGTTGTTGCCAGCAAACTCCGACAATCAACATGATTCCACCTCCAGACATATGCATTCCCCGAAGGTCGATGAAGTTAGTAAAGTTGATTTTGATACCTTTTCTGAGCTGCATAATTTGGACAATGTTTCTTCTTCTGTGGGAATCAATAGTAGGGGGACAACATGTGATTCTCATCATCCAGACGAGTTTCGAGTACATAGCAACAAAGACAAAAGTATTGACATTGCCACATTACCTGAAACCTCACCCCCTCCGGCTTCTTCTTCTTTCTCTTTCGACAGATTGAGGTGCTGCGACGTGTACATAGGTTTTCATGGTCGCAAGCCCTTACTCCTTACATTTGCTAATTGGCTTCGTGCGGAGCTAGAGCTTCAAGGCTTGAGTTGCTTTCTAACAGACAGGTCTAGATGCAGGAATTCTCACAACCACAGGATTGTTGCGAAATCCATGGATGCTTGTACATATGGAGTTGTTATCTTGACCAAGAAATCTTTCAGAAATCCATATACCATTGATGAGCTGAGGTTCTTCTCTAGCAAGAAAAATTTAGTCCCTGTATACTTCGATCTGAGTCCCGAGGACTGCCTGGTGAGAGATATAATTGAAAGACGAGGTGAGCTTTGGGAGGTACACGGTGGTGAACTCTGGTTATTGTATGGAGGTCGGGAGAAGGAGTGGCGGGACGCGGTGAACTCCCTTTCGCGCGTTGATGAATGGAAACTAGAAGCACATGATGGAAAATGGAGGGACTGCATATTAAGAGGTGTCTCTCTTCTGGCATTGAGATTGGGAAGGAGATGCATTGTGGATAGGCTTTCCAAGTGGAGAGAAAAGGCTGAGAAGGAGGAGTTCCCATATCCTAGAAATGAGAGTTTCGTTGGTCGTAAGAAAGAATTATCGGAGCTCGAATTCATGCTCTTTGGCAATGCTTGTGGAGGTGTTGAGAAAGATTACTTTGAACTGAAAACTAAAACAAGGAAAAAGCGCTTGATGAAAGAAGAAAGGGATCAGCTTAGAGAGAACAGAAAGAGGAAGGGGAAAGAACCAGTTTTGTGGAAGGAATCCGAGAAAGATATTGAAATGCAGCTTAGAGAGAACAGAAACAGCAGCGTGAAGAAGCATGGTAGGAGAAAGAGATCCATGAAGATCGTCTATGGCAAGGGAATCGCGTCTGTAACGGGCGAAGCCGGTATTGGAAAAACCGAGCTCCTTTTAGAATTTGCTTACCAGTTCCACCAGAGATATAAACTTGTCCTTTGGATAGGAGGAGAGAGCAGATACATTCATCAAAACTTTCTCAACCTGTGGTCGTTTCTGGAGATCGATATTGGTGCTGAGAGTAGTGCAGAAAAGGGTAGTAGAACAAAGAGCTTCGAAGAACAAGAGGAAGCTGCCATAGCCAGAGTTCGAAAAGAGCTCATGCGAAACATACCTTTCCTGTTGATAATCGACAATGTGGAGAGTGAGAAAGATTGGTGGGATCATAGGCTGATCATGGATCTTCTACCCCGCTTTGGAGGAGAAACACATGTCATCATATCCAGCCGCCTATCCCGCATAATGAATCTAGAGCCTCTGAGGCTGTCTTACCTATCTGAGGTGGAAGCCATGTCTCTAATGCAGGGAAGCATGAAAGATGTATTGGTTACAGAATTCGACGCATTACGTTCTATCGAAGAAAAACTTGGAAGGCTTACACTTGGTCTTGCTATAGTTGGAGCACTTCTATCTGAGCTCCCAATCACACCAAACCGGCTTTTAGATACAATAAACAGAACTTCCTCAAGAGATATATCTGAGGATCATTTACTGAGCCGAAATGGTTTCCTCTTGCAACTCTTTGAGGTATGTTTTTCGATATTCGACCACGCGGATGGGCCACGGAGTCTAGCAGCTAGAATGGTTCTTGCAAGCGGTTGGTTTGCACCTAGTCCGATCCCCACATCCCTCTTGGCTCTGGCTGCACATAATATACCGGCAAAACACCACAGCCAAAGGTTGTGGAAAAAGATTGTGCATCTCCTAACCCGTGGCTTCACATCATCTTATGCACGGCGATCAGAAGCAGAAGCCTCTTCGCTGTTATTGAGATTCAATGTAGCAAGAAGCTGCACAAAGGAAGGCTTCATCCAGTTCAACGAGCTCGTGAGGCAATATTCGCGGAGGAGAGGGATGGCCGCCGGAGTGGCTCAAGCCACGGTACAGGCAGTTATCAGTAGAGGGTCTATTACCCTTCACCCGGACCACATATGGGCTGCCTACTTTCTACTGCTTAGATTCGGGAAAGACCACCCTGCAGTGGTCAAGCTAAAAGTTGAAGAAGTGCTCTTCCTTGTGAAGGAGATGATCCTGCCACTAGCCATCAGAACATTTTTGACCTTCTCCCGTTGCAGCGCTGCTATGGAGCTGCTTCGGCTAGCTACAGATACACTCGAAACCATGGATCAAGAATTCGTCGCCCCGGTCGAAAAATGGCTGGATAAGTCCATATGCTGGAGGCCTGTGCAGACTAATGCTCAGTTAAATCCTTGCCTCTGGCAAGAACTCACTCTGGCAAGAGCCAACCTGTTGGAAGTGAGAGCTAAACTGATGGCAAGAGGGGGGCAGTTTGATATAGGGGATGATCTGATAAGAAGGGCCATTTTTATAAGAAGTTCCATTTGTGGGGAAGATCATCCTGATACAATATCTGCTAAGGAGACTCTCACCAAACTCAACAGGCTTTCTGCAACTTTTCAAAGGCATACTTCACCATAGTTGATTTTTTTTCCTCCATTTTTTGTTCTTCTTCACTCCTTTTCCTGTAGAGTTGGCTCGATAATAGAGTTTAATATAAGGGAGGAGTTTTTCTTCAAATCTCTATTATGTTAGTTTTGCATGAACTATTCATTTGTAAATAAACTTTTAATTCACCTTATAAAGAAAGATACAAATAATTCTAATTTATTTCAAACGCCAAGATGTGGAAACATGTATGTAATTTCACGAAAATTTTCCAGTCTAGGATGTTACATCCAGATTAAAATTCCTTATGTCCAGACTTGTATTTCTATCCGTAGGATTGAAATCAGACGATCCAGATTAACTGGGTCAATCCGAAGACCCGCGAAAATGTTGGATTGATCTGAATCGTCTGATTTCAATCCTAATACAAGTCTGTACATAAGGAATTTTAATCTGGATGCAATTGACTGAAAAGTTTCTGTGCAATTTCATCCTTAGCCTCCAGAGAGTTCTAGCAATTGACAACAAAATTATTTGAAACCGGGTCTGTTTGGTAGCAATTGTGTTTGGAAAATATAGTGAATAGTAAGTAATTGTCTACTTGTGTAGTAATACATCGTTATCTTATCTATTTGGTTCCACAAAATCTTTTTGTGTGTTGGTTTTCTGACTGATATCAAAACAAACGTTGGATGGTGGATGGATAAGCATTCGGTGTCAACATGATTAACCAAAACTTCATTGGGCCTACAGAATAAATATAGATTTACATAGATAAAGTGTATATAGCTGCATAACTTTACACATATTTATACACATTATTTTATTTCCGACCATTGCCACCGCCTGCATCCAGAATTGGCCACATGGATGGAAGGTCTATAAACATGGACCAAAAGTTTCATGCTCTAACGTGATTTTAGCATCTTGGTTGTCGTTAATTTCGTTATATCTTTCCTCCTTAAGTTAAGTAGTTCTTAATTAAGGTTTAGAAATTTCCGACGACGAAGTCGCCGGCACCACATCGAAAAATGGCTTTTTATCTCCGATGTACAGCCTTTACATCAATGTGCTCGATTTCGATTTTAGACTGTAACAATGGCCAGAATTAGAAATGTGTAAATAAATATTAAATATATGTAAAATTATGTAGTCATGTAACCGACTCATTTGTATAATGACATATAATATTTAAGGCATGTTTTGCGCAGAAATACCACTACTTCTTCTAGAACTTTTTCTAGTACTTCTACTACTATTTCTTCTTATTTTTAAAACTTGTAGTGTTTTGCGCAGTTGCTTAAAAATAATCATTTAAAACATTATTTTAATTATAAATAACAAACTTAATATGAGATTACTAAAATAACCTTCATCTATTTAATTAATATATATTAGTTAAGGTTAATTGGGTTAAAAAAATATTTATATTTGAATATTATTACAAAAATGTTATGCTTATTTTTAATAAGGAAAAAAAGCATCTCATGAGGAGCTTATTTTTAAGAAGTGAGAGGTTCTAAAAAAAGAACAAACACTAATACTTGTATTATGCAAAATACTCGTTTTAATTTAAAAGGTGCTTATAAGCACAATTAAAATCATAAGCACCTCGCGCAAAACAGACCTTTAACATCAATTATGACGGTATGCAAAATCATTCCTGTTTTTATGCTCGACCAAAGTCGGTTATTGATTTTTCGGATACGATCAATCAAAATTCCGTAAAAAACGGGTGACGAACCCGGCTAACTGTAGTTATCTCGAGGTTACCAAAAATACATTAAAATAATCATCCTCTCTCACACTCAATTGCACTTACATTCTCATGTTATCTTTATGTTTAATTTTTAATGAATTACCACTCCCTCAATGTTCGAGAAAGTGTTATGCGGTCCTTAGACGGTCATGGCTCGCCTAGAGTCTAGGCGGCCATTTAGGCATCCCTAAGCAGGTGTTTAGACGGCATTCGAGCAGGGTGGAAGGCGACCACCTAGTGCCTAAGCGCCACCTAGGCGGGCTAGGCGACCGCCTTCTCGAACAGAGCTATTGCTTTAGGGTAAGTCTAATAAAAGCAAGATGTCTTTCTTTTTGTTTTTTGAAAAATAAATTACTTCATTGACTAGGAATCGCCTAGCTGTGGGAGAATGAAAGATGAAAGCGCATGCTACCATGGTACATCATCAGCGCACAGCTTCGTATAAGCTGCAAGTGCATGAACTACAGTCATAGAGTTACTACCCTTACCACACTAAAAAATTTCTAAGCAAGTCGATGACATTAATAGGGACTTAGCATCGTCTAAAAGAAATTGACATGCTCAGGGCAAACAGACTAATCATAAATAGCAAGCATGACGTTCATGGCATATCCCTGAACTGTATAATTTTTAATTTGCATCTCACCATAAAAGATAAAACTTTGCGTAAAGCCAACAACTCAGCATTAAATAAGTGAGAATCGGAGGGATGTGACATGGATAAACGAGCCCATCGAATCCACCACCCACAACCTTGCCCCTTCCGCACGATCAGTATGAGAGGGATGCATTGAACTAAATTCGTGATCCTTGAGGTAGACGACCGAGTAAACAGTAATGATTAAGTGATGACGAAGCAGCTTTCGGGATGCCCATAACCTCATGATAAATTCACATACAATTTACTCCATAAGCCATTGTCTGGACTACAGACCATGTCACCTTTCTGTGGAACTTGTTGTTCCTCATCTGCCAAATAAAGCTAAAGAGCCCAGCACATAATTCCATATGGTCTGAGTCTAACGCCATGAGTAAATTGGTTAACTAGACCAGTCCATTTACATCTAAAAAACTCACCACAACAATAAATGAATCAGAGAGGTGCCACACATCAAAGGAGTATGGACAAGTGACAAAAATATGATTGATGCTGCCGTCTGAAATATCACACAAAGGGCATATAGGGCTAACCTGCAAATCGGCGAGCCTCAAAATTCATTGGACAAGGAAGAGAGGACATGATGAAGCTCCATATGAACATCTTAATGCGATTTGGGACCCGTAATTGTCATAACTTTTTCCACATTACGGAATCATGGTAGAGTAAAGGATCCGAATGTAGCAGCGCATAAGGCAGCAGTCAGGGGCGGATCCAGGATTCTACGCCCTGGGGTGTCCATTTAAAAATAATAAAAAATGGAGCTTAACATATAATGTGCAAATAAAGTTACAAAATATACCTAATTTTAAATATTACATG
>JAOYMZ010091833.1:0-10749 GCA_025802335.1 Pinguicula primuliflora
GGTGAATGTGCTCGGAATTGAAATCCCAAACGTATAGATATATAAATGGTGCTTGGCATTTTAACCAAACTATAATGCACACATCTTATCTACTAAAAAAAATCCATCAAATTTAATTCATCTGCTTTGATTTTAAAATAGTTAACAGTTAACACAATTCATTCTGTTTGTATTTCGCGAGCCCAATTTTCTGGAATCATTTTCGCCAAGCTACATTTTTTTCTCTCCCCTAAACCCCTGCCACGAGGGCACAGCTCACTTACTCCCCAATTCCGTCTTCTTCACGTTCCCAGTTTCCACTCTTCTTCACGCCGCCGACCTCCAGTCCCCTTCACGCGGCCATCCTCTTCACGTATGCGAAAATCTCTAGGGTTTCAAGATTCAAATCTGCAGGTATGCACGATTTGCAGCGGTGGATTACACAAGATAAAATTCATTCTTAAAAACATTCTTCGCATTACCGAGCTTCAAGGTAATAGAAATGCAATCTTACTGTTGTTGTGTTATCTAGCTTTAGGCTGAATGTTCTTTGCAATCGATTACGAGTTTCGTTGATCGTGTTGCTTTTTGGTTCATTTTGTAGGCAATTAGTGAAGATTTTACTTTGATATGCGTCTATAAGTTTTGTTGTGTGACGCTGTTCAGATTTTGTTCCATCGTTCCAGCTGAAATCCAACCAAAGTCATTTAATTGCCCCCATTAGAGCTCAAAACTGAACACAGGAGAAAAAACTTCATATCATACAACAAATCAATGAAAAAGTAGCCTAAGGAATCTTCTATCGTTCGGAATCAGTGAATCAGTGAATGATGTAGGTCAGAACCAAAGCAAGAAGCATGAGGACATAGGCAACAAATTGATCAATGGAGACACCTGAAATCCAACAAAAATCAAACACGACAATTGAGAAACAAGAAAATCGA
Source organism: Pinguicula primuliflora (assembly GCA_025802335.1). Lineage (NCBI taxonomy): Eukaryota > Viridiplantae > Streptophyta > Magnoliopsida > Lamiales > Lentibulariaceae > Pinguicula > Pinguicula primuliflora. The sequence goes on from JAOYMZ010091833.1 coordinate 924, forward strand.
TTCCGAGTATGCAGAGCGAGAAATCGAATGTACTCACCGTCGTTGAAAGGGAGCCGTGCCGGTGCCGGCGCCGGCGCCGATGCAAGTAATTGGGCGGCGCTTGAAGGAAAAACGAAAGAAAGCACAATGCAGAAAATTACTGCAAGTTCCGCCATAAATGTTAGCCTCATGATCTCCATTTCGATTCGATTCAATTTGCTTGGAATTTCTCTCCACCAGGATAAATCAATCTGCTCTGCTTAATCGGAAATCGCAGCAAATATGGACTGCTGCTGCGGAATCGATGAGTTTTTTAAGGACCGAGAGGAGTCTATGCGCCGTCGATGGTGAACAATGTGGACGGATAATGATGGATCCACGTCATATCCCTTGGCGCGTGATTTTTGACCAAAATGAGGAAATTGGAATCTTCCACGTGCTGAGAAGCATCGGTTGGTCAATATTCTGGGGGTTGGAATTTTTAAGACAGATCTTCGAGATTGTAAAATTTGACTGGGAACCGAAAATCTCACATTACAATGGACGTGTTGATTATGCAAGTTTTTCGGAATTGTTAGTTATATGAACAATATGGAAAGTTTAATTACAAAGATTAGATATGTTGTACTCCCGAAAACAAAGATAAGAGTTGAAGTGTGGCCTATATACGCCGGGAGCTCTCTGAGCTAACCGGTCTAAGCTTCGATATAAGATGCCCAAGCGATGCTCAACATTTAGGGGATGTCTAGGCATCATAAGCTATTCTCATCTCGAATAGCGCATATATATGTGTATATATTATATTGTACATTTACTAGTATAGAAAACAAAATGAGTCTTAGTTGCTAACCGTGTACGAGAAGTCGGAAGTCGGATTCGGCTGGCCACCGACTCGGCCGACTAGTCGGCCGACAACCCTCCCCCCAAATTGGCCCGGGGTTAAAAAAAATTGTCGCCAGTGTTTTAGAAGTCGACCGACTAATCGGTCAGGTCGGCCGACTAATCGGTCAGGTCGGCCGACTAATCGGCCGACTTCTAGAACACTGCAGTTCTGGTACACGGGCCGATTTTCCCATCCGAATAGGCCCAAATCGGGTCGGCATCTAGAAGGAGGCCGACTAATCGACTAGTCAAACGACTTCTAGAACACAAGTTGCTTAGATATTTCAAATTTGATCAATTGGTCTAAGGTTTAAGACATGAGGAGGTAAGTAGAGATCCACTGGTCCTCTTAAAAAAAAAGAGTGAAAAACAAAAATACAAAACGTTTCCAAAATTAGTTTCTTCATAATATAGAGTGGATTGCGAACTGGTGGTCATCATTTACCATTTTCCCCCAGTCATGTCCGGCCAAGGCCGTAACATGGGGGATCCAGTTACTCTTGGAGAGATAACCAAGGTTTTGGGACATCATCTTGCAATTATCCTGCAAGCAAATTAACAAGTGGGCCAAAAAAGGTGGGGGTGAAAATTACATTCTTGCCCTCTAACCTTTTTAAATTCTAGTGGGGCAAAGTCTTTAAATTCTAGTGGGCCAAAAAAATCCAGTGGAAATCCAAGTGGGCCGAATTCCTTTAATTCCAATGGGTCCAATTTTTTCTTGGGAGCGGGACGCTTTGATAATTTTGATGACGATTTATCTTATGCTTTGATTACATATTTCTCGTATTCGCAAGATAGTCAACAGACATTTAATCATGGGGCTACAAATATACATATGATGTTAATTATTTGATGAGTATTGAGGACCCTCCACCCAAAACAAGAATGAATTAAGTCATGATATAGAATATAAGAGTGATAGAAAATCTTCCCTATCTTAGAAGACTCAAGAAACTTATCAAGCTACATAAGATAGCTCTTCTTACACTTTTGGAACCCGTGCAAGATTCTAGCAAGATTTTGAATATGATGAAAAGTTGGGTTTCTGCTTTTGTCAATCCAATGGAGTGAGCACCATATGGATGTTTTGGAATGAGCCTTGGGATGGTTCTCTCTTCTTTGATTCACCACAACTTATGGTCTTGAGGGTTACTAACCGTGCCACACAAGAAATCTTTCATTTAGATGGTGTGTATGATAAATGCACGAGGGCCGAGAGATATACTCTATGACAAGATATGATGGTTCAAACCACGGCTACAACCCAATCTTATCATGTTTGGTGGGGATTTTAACATTGTTCTATGACCGGAAGAGAAAGCGGGTTTGTGTACCTATTTTGCAAAGAGAAGCTAATGATTTTCACAAGTCATAAACTCATGCCACCTAGTTGATGTGGGGTATTTAGAGAACAAGTTTACATGGAGCAACAACCGTACAAGAGATCATAGGGTTCTTGCGAGATTGAACCGTATTTTGCTCTCAAATGAATGGATAGTTTCGGGTCCTAAATGCAAAATTACTCACTTGGGGAGGGTGATCTCTGATCATGCACTTTTTCTCTTGGAAATTGGTGAAGATACTACCCCTAAAGTCTCTAGATTTCAATTTCAAAAGTTTTGGATTTCTCGTGCATCCTTTATGGATTTTGTGGCTAAATCTTGGGAGGCTCCTATTGAGGTTACTCACACTTTATATGTCCATGGTTCCAAGCTCAAAAGATTGATAAAGGACCTTAGAACATGGAACAAGGAAGTCAATGGTAATGCCTTTCAAAATCTTAAAGATGGAGAGGACAAGCTATCAGACTTGGAAAACACTTATGATGAGACGGGGTCGGATGAGGATAGAATCAATCTATCTAAAGCAAGAGCCGAGCACAAGAAACTTCTTCTAGCTGAAGAAACTTTTTGGAGGCAAAAATCTCAGATTAAGTGGCTTAAGGAAGGGGATAGCAACACCTCCTTCTTCCATAAGTCCGTGCAAAAAGCAAGGCAAAAAACATACACTCACAAGTTGAAAGATGCTCAAGGAACATGGCTAAATGATTCAAAGGATATTGCTCAATGTTTGAGCAACCATTTTGAGGTACAACTCACAACCCCTCCTACTATTTTGGATGATTCACCTCTTGGTCTTATTCCATCTCTAGTTACAACTTCTATGAATGATCAATTATGCAAATGGCCGAATATTGATGAGGTTAAAACCACAATTTTCTCTATGGATGGTGAGAGTGCCCCCGGACCGGATAGTTTCTCGGGTATATTTTTTACCACATGTTGGGAGATTATAAAGAAACAGGTGGTTGATGCTATACTTGCCTTCTTTGCCAGTGGTATTATTGCTTTTAAGCGTTTATCTTCTACAAGATTGAATCTTCTTAAGGAATGGACCGGGCTTAAACTTTGCTCTCTTCCTACAATCTATCTTGGAGTTCCATTATATCAAAGCCACAAAAAAAGGAGAGCTTTTCTCATCACTCATACACAAGATCAAGGTAAAGTGGTGGGAGGTTGACAGTAATCTCTCATGTCCTATTTAGCATGCCTATTTATCAATTGATGACTATGAAGCCTACACAACACATTATTGACAAAACTGAGGGGATGTTCTCGGATTTCTTTTGGGGATGGAAAGAAGGGAAGAAGAAGTTGCATTAGAAATCTTAGAAGAAGCTTTGTCTTCCAAAATCCGACGGTGGACTTGGGTTGAGGAGACTCAACGACACCTCTTTTGCTTTTGGAATGAAACTTTGATGGAACATGAGGAAAGGAGAGCGCTTGTGGGCTCAATACATGCTCAAGAAATACTGTAGATGCAAAGGGTCATCCTTGGTACTACTAGCAAGGAACTACAATCTATCACATGGATGTGGATGGTGGAGGTGAGGAATGTAATGCTCACCAACACCCTATGGTTCATTGGTGAAGAAGAATCCACTTTTGGTGGGACAATTGGATGAATAGCCCTCCTTTGGGAAGCATGACTCAAGTGACACTCCCAAAAGTCAAAGTTAGGGACTTCATTCGAGATCATCAATGAATGGAAAGGAAGCTAGGCCGAAAACTAGCCCCCAATTTAATGCAAATGGTCATGGATGTCTCCTTGCAAAAGGAGTAGGATATTTGCATTTGGATGCCCACTTATGATGGAAATTTCACAATCAAATCCGCATAGGACATCATAAGGTACAAAATCTCACATTCTCAAGATTTCTTATGGTTTTGGCAAAAGCATTTACCATCTAGGATGAGCATACGCATGTGGAGGATTGTACACAATATTCTAGCCGTGGATGACAAATTTGGGAGTAGAGGTATTCCCCTTCCCTCTTGTTGCTCATGTTGCATTAATTCACACTCCATTGAGTCTCTTTCTCATCTATTTATGGAAAGTTAATTGACTCTAGTTGCTTGGAATTATTTTGAGAACATGTTGGATATACAACCTTCTTCTATGTCTTTTGATGCACGCCTTGAGGCTTGGTTGTTGCCACAAGATTGTTCGTCTATGGACTTTATTCGAAGATTGCTCTTTGTTCTTATTTTTTGGGAGATTTGGAAGATGAGGTGCAAGATTAGATATGATGATGCATCCCATCCTTTAGCTCTATTATCCACATCATACTTTCTAGCTTGAAAGATATTATGGAGCTCACTTCCTTTGTCACCCCCATTCGGCCGGACCACTAGGCAAGTTTGGAGGCCCTTCATCTCACACTAGCTCCTCCAAAGCTAAGACATACTATTCAAGTGCAATGGGTTCCTCCTCCTTCCCTCCACTATAAACTTAATACTGATGGAAGTTCATCTATCTCTACTGCGGGGGAGGGGGGATCCTCTGGGATTCCCTAGGTTTGTTTATCATCTCCTTTTCATATAAATTCTCATTGCCTTATTCTAGTATTGAAGCTGAAACTTAAGCACTTCTTTTGGGGCTTCAACTTTTCTATGATCGTGGCTACACATCTTTGGAGATGGAGATTGATTCCATGCATTTAGAGGGTGTCCTAAACAAGGGGACCATCACTCCATGGCACATTAAGGGTCAAGTAAGCAAGATTCTTCATCTTATGTCTCTCTTTACTTTTATTTCCATAAAACATTGTTATAGAGAGGCAAACTCCGTGGCGGATATGCTTGCAAAATGGGGAGCAACAAATCAGGATGAAATCTTCACCAACTCTCAAGATCTTCCCCAAGGTACAACCCAACTTTTGGAGCTTGATCTATATTCAACTTATGCAAGACTTTCTTAATCTTTATTTTGTAGACACGACTGTGTCTATGATTGTTTCATTAGACATGGCCTTTTCTATTAACTCTAACTATAGGTATTCGGCCAATGGGTATATGCTTTGTATGATGCAAGTTTTCTCTTTAGCTTGGTTGCCTAGCATTAGGTATTAGGCCAATGGGCATTGTATAAATTTAGCTACAGCTAGGCAACACAAGTTTCCTTTCTTATTGAACCTTATAATTTTATTTAACGCGTAACGCTCCCACCGTGGAGGTTTAATTAAAAAAAGGATGTTCTTCACTTGGTCTATTCTCTCCCTGATCCAATAATCTTAAACTTGCGATTTTCTCAGATGTAGACTGGGCCTCCTGCCCTGACTTTAGACGGTCGCGCACTGATTATTTCATTCAGTTAGGGACTTGCAGCATATCTTGGAAAACCAATAAACAAACCACAGTTTCGAGTTCCTCTGCAGTGGCTGAATATCACAGTATTGCTGCCACAGTATGTGAATTGCAATGGATCAAGTATCTTCTATCAGATCTTCATGTCATAGTCCCTCAACCTATTTTGCTACATTGTGACAATTTGGCTGGAATGCATCTAGTAGGCAATCCAGTCTTCCACGGGAGAACTAAATACATTGAGATTGATTGTCATTTTATCCGAGAACAGTATAAATCTGGTTTTGTTCATCCAGTCTATGTTCCCAGCACACATCAGCTTGCTGATCGGATGACTAAATCGTCTCTTATGCCGCCATTCTCTAGGTTGCTGTCCAAGATGGGCTTCGGATCCATACCCCGTGCTCCATCTTGGCAGGGGCGTATTGAAGACGTTGAAAATCTTGGGCCAGTTAGACCCATTACTTGTAACAAGCCCGTGCAGTTCAAAAACCTGGATCTTCATCTACCTTGCAGCCAATTATAGGCCACGAAACCGATTCATGGAGAAGGACAAGAAAGGCAGCAAGATTGTTATCTCCAGAACTGAACTTCAGGGATACTTATCCTAGTAGTTTGCCCAGTACCTAGAGTCTCAAACAGACACCTGCAAATCCGAGAATGGAGATGAGGCTTCTGTCATCATTGACACAAAACTTGACGGAGACAACTACGTACTTTGGGCTAGAATGATGGAAATGACCATCATCAACAAGGATCGTCTAGACTACAACTGGCTAAAGATGATCCAGACTACAAAGATTGGCGAAAAAGCGACACACAAGTGTTTCAATGGATAACTCGTTCCATTGACAAACAACTGGTAAACTAGTTCATATACAACCCGAACTCATTTGAGTTATCGAAGATACTCAAGCGAACTTTCAATTCTGGCAGTGAGGACTCATTGAAAGTGTTTGATCTAATCATGAAAGCAGACAGAATCATACAGGGCTCACTACAGGTAGAAAAATACTACTCTTTATGCAATGCACTTTGGACTGAAATTGACAGGAGAAAGCTGAATCTAATGAAGTGTGTTGAAGATATCACGAAGTATAATCTCATTCAAGAAGAACACAGATTGTTCAAGTTCTTATCCGGCCTCAATAAGGAGTATGAAGCCGTAACAAGAGATATCTTGAAAGAATCTCCCTTACCCTCAGTAAATGTCGCGTATGCGACTATTCAACGGGAGTCTGCATGATGCGAGATCTGGTAATCTTTCAGCATAGCCCCCACTGGGTTGAATTCTACATCACTAGGTGACATTGGGGCCGGACTACATACATATGGGATGGAAAAACAACAAGAATCGAGAGGGACTGTAACTTACCAGCACAGAAGGATCCTCGATCACAAAACACCACCCAAAATGGCGCTTCATCCTATCGGCGGTCATACTGTGATTTCTGCCGAATTGAGGCAGACGACGAGGCGGACGGATGAATCGGGGATGAAGAGGCGACCATGCTGCCATTTCTGACGACAGTCACACCCAATTCCCCGACGAACAGGAAGATCCGGCCAGAGAGACGGGCAACGCAAACCTAGGGCACGGGATTCGAATTTTAGAAGTAGAGACCTAAATAAATGGCGACCCGGCTGGAGTCACCCACAAACCAGGAATTAAAAATCAAGAGGTGCCTGTGAAACTACCAAATTGTCCATCATTCATTAGTTCAGCGAAATTCTTTAGACATGGATGTTTCGGTAATTCTGATGATTCTAAGGAAATGGGGCCTTCGGGAAAATTGAAGTCTACAAAAATAGGGCCCAATTCTAGCAAATTGGATTATTCTGATATTTTTTCTGCAGCCCACATTATGAAGGAGCCCATTTCGAGGAAGAAATCCGAATGGATATTTGATTGTGGAGTGACGGATACAATTACTCATGATTTTTCTGATATTATTGAAGTGCAGGAGTCATCAAAAAAGGTGGTACAGACCGCCGACGAAACATTTGTCCCAGTAAAAAGTGCTGGCATAATCGAGATCACCCCTTCCATTAGACTATCCAAGTGTTTATATATGCCGTCCATGTCATATAAATTATTTTCAATTAGTCAAATCTCGAAGAAATTAAACTGTGTTGTGCTAATGTATCCGACATTTTATATTTTACTGAATATCCATTCAAGGAAGATCATTGGACGTGGCACTAAACGGAACAGTCTGTATTATGTCGATGAAGTAGCCCCGAAGGGACGGACACTTTTGACTCATGACGCACCAGATTCCCAAAGTTGGCTGTGGCATCGTCGTCTGGGTCATCCCTCTCATTCCTATCTTAGTAAAATATTTCCGAAGCTTTCTAAAAAACCATTTCATTGTGAGACTTGCATTCTAGCAAAAAGTCATCGACAACCTTTTTTGTCAAAACATACTCGGGTTCAGGATTTATTTGCTCTAGTACACTCCGATGTTTGGGGACCTGCCCCTGTTGTTGGCGGTCAAGGGTTTCGATATTTCGTACTTTTTATTGATGATTGCTCACGCATGACATGGGTTTATTTCCTCCAAAATAAGTCTGAAGTTTTTGATAAATTTGTCCTTTTTCATCGCATGATTTCCACTCAGTTTAACAAAAATATTCAAGTTCTTAGATCAGATAACGGGGGGAATTTGTCAATCACCAAATGAAATCTTTTTGCTCTGAAAAAGGAATTTTGCATCAAACCTCGTGTGTGTATTCTCCCCAGCAAAATGGAGTTGCTGAGAGAAAAAATAGATTTCTTCTGGAAATCACTCGTGCATTAATGCTTGAGTCTCATGTTCCAGCTACTTTCTGGCCGGAAGCCATAGCTACCTCTGTGTATTTAGCTAACCACTTACCCACACAGATTTTAAAATTCCGCACTCCTATTCAAACTTTATCCGAATTCACTCATGTTCCACCTTCTATGTCTTTAACTCCTCGTGTGTTTGGATGCTCGGTTTATGTTCATGTACCAAAGGTCCATCGAACAAAATTTGATGCGTGTGCTGAGAAATGTGTTTTCGTGGGGTATGGGAGTCTTCAGAAAGGGTATCGTTGTTATAACCCTCGCACTGGTCGGATTGTTACTACCACAGATTGTAACTTTGTCGAAACCGAGTACTATTATTCCTCGACTCAAGTTAGTCGTCAGGGGGAGAGTTTGGATTCCGACTCACTTGACTGGTTAGCATCTTCCGCATCAGCGCCACAGCCGACTCATGTGCCTCACGCACCTCCTCCAGATTTGGGTCACCTTACTCCGACGCAGGCGGCATCTCATGTGCCTCACGCACCAGCCATACACTCATCTTCTACATCGACTCATGTGCCTCACGCACGAGCGCTAGATCGTGAGTCCAGGAGACCACCTTTATCGGGACACGACATCGACGTAGTACAGTCAGACCAGGAGGAGTTGCCCCAGTTATCTCTGCGGATATTCAGGTAAATACTTTGACCCCTGAGCTGTTTCCCATTCCTGTGGATCTTGTGACTGATAATGCAGGAGATTGTCCCATTCCTGTCGATCCTATGACTAGTCATGATGCAGGAGATTGTCCCATGACACCCAAGTACGCCCTACCTCATCGGGCTACTAGAGGAGTGAAGCCCAAAAGATATACCCCAGATCACATCTCGAGGACTCAAAGATACCCAGTGGCAGACATGGTAAGGGGGAGCCTTACTGAGTCTGCACAAGCCTTCACTGCCGCTATATATTCTGATGATGTACCTCGGAACGAGGTTGAAGCCCTGAAAGATCCTAAGTGGAGACAAGCTATGGTAGTGGAAATGAATGCCCTAGAGAAGAATGTTACCTGGGAAAGATGCCGGTTGCCCCCCGGGAAACGACCAGTTGGATGCAGATGGGTATATACAGTGAAGAGAAAGGCAGATGGCTCTATTGAGAGATACAAGGCTCGACTCGTGGCTAAGGGATACACACAGACGTATGGGATTGACTACTCCGAGACATTCTCTCCCGTGGCCAAATTGGATACTATCAGGATACTTTTTTCTGTTGCTGCGAATTTGGATTGACACCTACATCAGTTTGATGTGAAGAACGCTTTTCTCCATGGTGACTTGAATGAGGAGGTATATATGGATGGACCTCCGGGTTTCTCAGATGATTTTCGACCTGGTGAAGTTTGCAGATTGAAGAAGGCATTGTATGGATTAAAACAGTCCCCTCGCGCCTGGTTTGGGAGGTTCACGTTGGTGATGAAGAAGTATGGTTACCTTCAAAGTCATTCCGATCACACATTATTTCTGAAACGTCGCAGACAAGGGATCAC
>JAOYMZ010091844.1:0-10748 GCA_025802335.1 Pinguicula primuliflora
TTACTTTCAAGGACCTCTTTCCACAGTGGGTTGTCCTGGTTTTGGAGGAGTCTCCATCCCCATTTCCCAAGTAGGGCAAAATTAAATTCATCTATGTGTTTAAAACTTAATCCTCCATCCTCAATTGACTGGCATAGGTCTGACCAGGCTATCCAAGCAATTTTTCTATCTGCACTTGTTCTTCCTCCCCACAGGAATTTCCTCTCCAGCTGCACCATCGCATTGAGGACAGTTTTTGGGGCCCTGTAGACTGTCATCAAGTATACTGGTATACTGGTAATCACTGCCTTTAGCATAATCATTCTGCCTCCAAATGATAAGTAGTGAAGAACCCGGCTTGTAAGCTTTTTTTCCATCTTATCCAATGTTGGTTTCCACATTCTGCACTTTGTAATATCCTCCCCTACAGGTAGCCCAAGGAATTGAAATGGGACTGTACCTATAGTGCAATACAATTCTCTGGCAAACTCATTTAGCTCATGACCAGGGATGTTCACCCCGTACAATCTAGTCTTCTAGTAGTTGATTTTGAGTCCACTTACCAATTCTAGACAAGTTAGTGCCCTCTTGATTCCCTTTATGTCATCTATAGTTCAATCACTGAATATTAAGGTATCATCCGTATATTGTAGTTGTTGCAGGATAACCTCACTCATAGAAAACCCTTTGTAGCTGTTCACTCTATAGGATGCCTGTAATATCCATTCCAAAGCCTCAGCAACAATAAGAAATAAGAATGGGGACAAGGGGTCTCCCTGTCTAAGCCCTCGTTGAGGTTTAAATTCTCCAGTAGGACTACCATTGACTAGAACTACCACTGAGGGACTAGAGATGCATTCTTTGATCCATGTTATGAACTGAGCTGAAAACCCCATTTTGGACCTCATATCTAGTAGAAAGTCCCAGTCAATTGTACAGACAGGTGATGGTTTTTAAGCCATGGAAAATAAATAAATCTATATTACTTATCAAAAAAAAATTTTGCTGTGCGTACAAATCGGAAAAATTTACGCAAGGACCGTGGTAGGGACGAACAGGATTTGGTGCGAGAAACGGACGACCGGGATGCTTGCGTACGTCAGCTGAAATGAAATGGGGTTGCGTTTTCTCCAGGGATTTTCTCATTTCTTATGTTAAGCCCATTAAAATAACTGATAATTAATATAAAATAAATAAAAACTGTTATTAATTAATAATAAATATAAATTACATAAAATATATTTTATCTATTTTACAAAGTTTAAAAATATTATAATTACATGGTTAAAGATTTATAATATTCAACCCTTAGTATGAAAACCCTTAATATGATCTTGATATGAACTCCAAAAAGTATACATATTCTTGCCATACTTTTCAGGCAGATCTATGGATTTTCTTGATAATCAATATAGATTTAATGCAATATATTTCAGACTTGATGATTGTTATCTTTAATGTAATATAGACATTGGACGCATTATCTGTATCAGTCTTGCTAGAGGGGAATCTTGTATTGTGGTGTCTCGGGCACCCAATTCTTCTCCCATTTGACCCACCTTGACGGATGGCATTATTATAAATTGATTTTTTGCATGTTTCTTCCATTGTAATGAAAAACAGGATATAGCTTTAATGCAGTGAGAGTTATTTGGTGACACTAATTTAAATTCTATTATGAATTGGTTGATATATTCGGATATTTTAGTATTTAATGATATGAAAAAATTTTGGTCCAGGATTATATGTCTCAATATATGCCGAATTAGAATCGTAACAGTTGAATTTTGATCCTACAGTCACCATCATTTTAGTCACTTATTATCGTGATTGTCAGATCAACATCATGCGGTCACAATTATAACTCGGGACATATCGAGACATAACATCTGAGATTGAAATATTTTTCTTAATTATATTGCGATATTGATTATTATGTTATTTTATATTATATATACTTCTAAATATTTACAATTTTGGATTGAAAATATATGTTTTTATCCAAAAATATTTAGAAAATGGATAATTTTAATCCTTCAATCTTAGGACTAGTTCCGAGTCATTATCCGCGTTGGAAGTCCAATTCAATTCCCAGATGGCCAGATCCGGATCCGATCAAGTTCAAGAAATTGACGTTTTTGTTAGGCTTCAAATCAAGAAAGTTCATGGGCTGATTTCTAAAGCCCTAATTGTAGTATCTGCAGGCCCGTCTTAGCCAAAACCTTGGGCCTTTCCTTAGTTTAACAATCCAATTTTACTGGGCTTTTTACCTTTGTTGTTCGGTGTTGAATTTGGAAGGAGTAAAAAAAACCACCTAATGATCCTACTTCTGCTGCATGTTCCCCCACGTAAGTACTGCATGTTCCCCCACGTAAGTACTGCATGTTCCAATTCAATTGAATTTGAGGAATAATGTTGCTCTAAAAATTATAATTTGATTGTAAGAATATTTTTTTTAAAAAAAATAGTGTTTTGCAAAGTAAGTTCTTATTTTAAAAATTTAAACTTTCTAAAAAAAAATAAGCAACTTTTGACATTTTTTTTCTTTCAAAAAATTAGAATGAAAATTTAAAATTATATCAAACTTATAGATAATATATGAGATAAAATTACCGTATTTTCATACTTAATTAGTTAAATGAAGATTATTTTGGTAATCTATTATTAGACCAAGATGATCTTAGCCTAGTGGTGTGAATGTGTGTGAGTGTGAGTGTGGGGTGATTGTGTGAGGTAAAAAGTTCGAATCTTGGTACCATTCAAAAAAATATTATTAGTCTTGAAATATAATTTTTTAAATAAACCGGGTCGGCCCAACAAACGGATCACGAGCTCTTGAATAAACCGAGTCCAAAAGACGGGTCTCGTATGTATGGGTGCACGTGGGAGTGAACAAACTAGGAATGTGGGTATTATCCTCAAAACCCTGGTACCAAGGTGATTGGACTTACCCCACTATTCCTATTTAAACACCTCTTCCTTGAGGTGTGCAACCGGTATGGGACAAGAAATCCACTTCAACACTCCCCTCTCAATTCCGACTCGGCAAGCCCTGTCGGACTTGAACACAACCCACATCGCAGAACACAGCAGAAATACACAACAACGGGCCCCTAAACCTGGGTGCTCCGATAGCCGGCCCAACAGACGGATCACGAGCCCTTGAATAAACCGAGCCCAACAGACGGGTCTCGTGTATGTGAGTGCACGTGGAAGTGAACAAACTAGGAATATGAGTATCATCCTCAAAACCCTGATACCAAGATGATTTGACTTACCCCACTATTCCTATTTAAACACCTCTTCCTTGAGGTGTGTAACCGGTGTGGGACAAGAAACCCACTTCAACAATTAGTAAATAAAAAAGTAATCTATTATTAGCCTTGGGCAAACCAATAACACCATATGCAAGCCAAGGCAAGGAGAACTACCTAAAATATACAAGAACATAACCCTATTTCGATTCGGTAGCCTGCTTGCGGCAAACTAACGGATTTGATGTTGAATAGAACAAAAGAAACAAAGTACTGGTGGGTTTGTGGTGTTGGTATCTCTTCTCTAGTGAATTTTAAACGCACGCAAGGGCCGCCGGGTCATTGGAATCCGATTCCAGCTTCTTACTGAGATCGATTTCGTCCTGTAACCAAGAGGGTTGCTTCGGAGATTCGCGATTTGTGGGCTAGCCTGCGGCGGCGGCACAGGGGTTTGCATTTGTCTGGAGCGCATCTATCCTGGCTCCGACCTCCACCACCTTCTCCCTTATGGATGTGGCGGAGAGGTCCTTGTTGACACCGACGGATGAGATTTCATCGGGGAAGTGGAGCTTCGCCGTGGGACCACGGAAATAGTACACGGCCGTGTCGTACGAACGCACCGCCGCCACGGAAGTGGGATAGGATCCCAGCCAGATTCCTGATCCCTTGTTCGGCTCCCGAATCTCCGCCACCCACTTACTGTTAAAGAGTTATTGTCCCACACCGAATGTATAAATGTGAGATAAGTAGTTTAAATAGGAATTGTGGGGAGAACCAATTACCTTGGGCCTAAAGTTTTACTAGTGACACTCACATTCTTACCAACTTAACCCCCACACGCACACCTGCATACATGAGACCCAGTTGTCCCTGGGCTCGATTTATTCAAAACCCGTTGATCCGAGTGCTATGGGTCGGACGGCCGTTGACTCGCGTTTAGAGCCAGCCCAGTTTATATAAAATTTATCACTTACCCCACTTGCGCATCCTTATCCCCTTGTACGGTTTATCGCTCCTCCTCCCACCTCTATGCCTCACCGCAGCACTGTTGGATGAATGATCTAAGATCGTATGAAGCGATAAGAAAATAACATATAAGATTTAACGTGGTTCGGCCAGAACTCCTACGTCCACGAGAGAAGAGGAGAATCAATCCACTATAAGCACAGTAATACAAAGAGACACAGAGAAAACCTCACGCAGAGCAACAACTCAAGCCTCACTGTATCCCTCCTACCTCTAAGCCTAATAGTTAGAAGACCATATATTTATACCTATGAACTCTAATGCAATTAGAATTCTTTCAGGGACTAAAATTCAAGTCAACTTAAGATTTTTAATCACATAAACATCCCAACAAGCACCACAGCATCCAGATGAACCGCCGCCCTCTATGACGAATATACAAATATCCGAAATCCTTTGTTTCAAAACAGAACAGAGGGCACCCCCGACTAAGTATTCCCAAAATACATAGGCAGTTGGTCGGGCCGACGACCTCTGTCAGCGGCAGCCTCGTTCTCGACTCTTTGAGACCTTAGGCAGTTGTTGTCATCTAGCAAGAATCCACGTTTAGTAGAAGAACGGCCACTTGGAGGAGCTTTCAATGCCATTGAAGTTGGGAAGAAGGAGAGTCACGCGACGGAAGTCATAAATTGGAGACGACGGCCTTCTCCTTCCAGTAAGACGTAGAATGTATCAAACGTACTAAATCCAGAAAAGATCATAACATAACAAAGAAAATTGATAATAATTAAAAAAAATAGTATTCATAAATGTGAAAGAGCAGATAAGAAACGAAGCGTCCATATGAAGGTTAAATGTAGTACCTCCCTCAAGTCCTTCCTTCTCCTCTCACACCTGTGAGTTTTTCACCGCGACCGCCACTTCCGTGTTGGCCCGCGAGTTTCTAACATCCGGGCTCAATTTTCAACCTGATTTCGTCTCAGCGTCCATTTCGTGTCTCTTCTCGCTTCTCAAACTTCTGACGTTCTTTTTGACATTTTCAACTTACGGATTCTTGAGTTTTCGGCTGACTCAGCCGTATTTTTCGTTGGATTTCCATCATTTGAAGTATTTTTCACCGGATTGTTCAGGCACAGGTCCATCTTCATTACACCATGGCTTTAGACACGAGAAATTCTTATGATATATGCAACATTATTTTCAATTATATATCTATATATTAATATCGCTCGAATTTGTCTTCAAAATTTCGGAGCAGGTTAGTGTAATCAATGAGAGGGCAGCACCTCACCTTACAACTGGCGCAAGTTAGCATGTTACCGATAATAAAAATCCCACGATTTATGAAACCTTCAATCGCGAACTTCCGATAATCCAAAATCCCATGACTTCCGAAAAGTTCGATCACGATCTTCCTATCTCAAAACTTCTCAGTTGAGCGAATTTGATGGGATTCCGCCTCCGGAAAAAATCCCTTCAGGAACGTGGCCGGTTTTCTCACAAACGAAGCACCTTTTTCTTCACGATTCAAAAAGGTATCCAGTTTAATCACATGTTGCGCCCCTTCTTCCCAATCAGGGATTGACGGCACTCAATGGAAATTTCAATTCTTATCTTCCAGGTAAACTGCTCTTCAATTGATTGAATTGTTTTCACTTTCTGTGCTTGGGTTCCGAAAAGTTCGATCACGATCTTCTTATCTTAAAACTTCTCAGTTGAGCAGATTTGATGGGATTCCGCCTCCGGTAAAAATCCCTTCAGGAACGTTGCCGGTTTTCTCACAAACGAAGCCCCTTTCTCTTCACGATTCAAAAAGCTATCCAGTTTAATCACATTTGTGCCCCTTCTTCTCAATCAGGGATTGACGGCACTCGATGGAAATTTCATTTTTATCTTCCAAGTAAACTGCTCTTCAGTTGATTGAATTGTTTTCACTTTCCGTGCTTTGGTTTCCTTCTTTTGATAGTTAACACCAGAATTGATGTTTTTTTTTTTACAGATAATAGATGTATCGATTGTGATACATGCCGTTGGATGGCTCCGGTAGAAGTTTATATTGTACTACAAATTTGTAACTAGAATTGGTGTTGCTTGAAGATTTTACATTACATATCGCGTTTGATTATTTAATTTTGGTTCTTCTTTCTTTATTCTTCATATAGTGTTTATGAGAAATTTCTCATTTTCTCTAAATGAGTTTTGATTTCCGTATACTGTTCATGAGAAATTTCTTTCTGTATTCTTCGTATAGTGTTTATGGCCTTCCTTTTATTTTTCTATTTTCAGAAGTGCCCAGCTAAATTAGGGGATTTGGTTTGCTGTTTGGATGGAGCAATTGACATTGTTTCAACTACTCTTCTGAAACCTCCTACAGAATATTGTGATGGTGGATGCTCCACAGATGCCATTTAAGATGCCAACGTACCCTTGATTGTGGTGAGTAAACCTAAATCTATATTACCTATGCATATGATAATGCTTAATTCCAAGTTTGGTCGTATTCAATGTTTTTTCTGGCACCTGACAATTCATCGGTTTGTGATTTCAATTTAGATTAACTATGTGCATTACTTCTGAGAATTCTTTCAGCCAGTTCCCCTACTATAGACTGGTGCCTTGAGTTTGTTACTTTGAAGTCATGGATGGGAAGCTATAAACCTTCATTAAATACTCATCAACAGTGTGTTTTGGTTTGTTGGTCAGTGTTGAGGTGTGAACTTTGTTCAGATTATAAATGTATTATCTTTCATGGTTCCAAAAACGATGAAATTGTTATTCTCTTGGAGATAAGACTTCTGTTTTGCGTATCTGCTGCATCGTCACTGTCTATAGTCTATACATTCAAAATCTGTCAATTTATACACAAATGTTCCCTTCTTTTTCCAACCTTCTCCGTCGACATTTCGATATCTCAAACCATCACCTTCTGCATGTTACACAATCTTAGAAGTTATGAAGCTCACAGTCAGGTTAAAGAGCATTAATAAGAGATTTCTGTCGAAATTCTACATTCGTGGGCTCTCTGATAAAAAGTAAATGTATTTGCTTAAGTTTTGATATTTGTGTCTTCTTTATGTTTACCTACTATTTAGGTAATCATCTTGAATTTTATTTCTACATTGAAGATGTATGTCTACCATTTACGATTGTTAGCGTAATACATGCAGTTCAATATATATTTTATATTTGTTTCATTTTAGATAATTGTATTGTATACAAATATTATGAAAACAACAATGTATTATGGAGATCACAAAATTATTTTGGTTAAGGGGCAGGTTCCGGTGACATGATTTTATACATGATTTTATACATGCATGCCACTAGGATTGTCCGTTGACGGAATTGGGCACATCGTTAGAAAGCTTATACATTATAGATGAAAAGCCCCATGTTTAGTTTCGGTTCCGGCGACTTCGTCGCCGGAAATTTCTAAAACCCTATTTAAGACTACTTAACCCAAGGGAATTTATAACCCTCCGTTAAACGGTGATAACATCGCCAGAATATCACCAAAACTTGAACATATGCAATTCAATGTATAATCTTTCTAATGGTACGATCAATTTCGAGAACGGGTGACTAATTGAAAAAATTGTCCACGCAAGAGAAAACTGATCACCGAAACTGACCATAGGAACGGTTCTGATCAAGAATATATAACATAAAACATATTGATGAAACAAATACATTAAATCAAAATTAATTAATTATGATTAGCTAACTTGGTAACACCCGATTAAGGTTTTGTTTTATTCTCCTGCACCAACTTGCGCTCCCAGAGCAACATAAAGATTTCTTTCAAGCTTTTGGGTGAGTGTTATACGAATTTTTTTCTCTTTCACCTTTGATTCTAGATATATCCTCATGATGAGTGTTTTTTATTACATTTAATGTTTTTACTTAAGAACAAACATGTACTAAGGAGCATGTTTTATTTATTTATTCATTCCTAATGATCTTTTTACTACTGCTTGTGTGTTAAGATGAATATTCGTATTAGCTTCCTGTATGATCTGCGACAACCAACGTGTTGATTGATGTTTATTTTGTGCAATTTTAGGTATATTAAAGGCTCTGTTCGAGAAGTAGGTCGCCTAGGCCGCTTAGGCGCCGCCTAAGTGCTAGTATGTTGTCCTCCGCCTTGCCCGAATTACTGCTTAGGCCGCTTAAAAGCCCGCTTAGGCGGGCGAATAAGCCGCTTAGATGCTGACGGGCCCTAACCGCCTAGGGTCCGTCTAGCGCCTTCTCGAACACTGATTAAAAGTTTGGAAGAATTTATCTTGTTTTATAGTAATATTCGGCTTATTTTATATTAATATTGATCTTGTTTTACAATCATGATCAATTTTTAAGAAACTTTATTCATGTTTTGCATTAATGTTTATATTTTGTGCTATTGAATTTATTTATATCACCAAATTGTTGATACTATTGGTAATCTTTGATAGTATATTTGTTTAATTGTAGTGCTTTAACATATGTGAAGTTCAGTCTTTTTCGTGTGTGTTTAATGTGATTAGATTTATTTATGTATTAATACGTTCAAATTTTAATTTAATGACTCGATCCTGACCCTGACCCGACAATGAGCTCACGAGTATGGATCGGCTTCGAGTCCGTACCTGAGACTGTCGGGTCGGATCTGAGCGATCAATTCCCGACCCGACCCATTGCCACAAGTGTACCAAAACCCGATTCGATCGATAAAAAAGGATATAAGAAAAAAAAATTGAAAAATTGCAAGATACATAATATAAATTTCGAAACTTTAGTGTTTAAAGACATTCGCTTGGACACGGATATTTCTTGCAAAGTATAAGTTCAATCCTCATGATTTATTACAGGGATTCCTGAGGGTGCAAGGATCTTCTTTATGTCACCAACTGCAGAAAGTTTGGCCTATTTTTTTGCAGGGTCTGGCTTGGCGAATAGGGAATGGACAATCCTGTCGATTCTGGGTAGATTCATGGCTCCCTTCAGACTGTATTGTGCAAGACCAAATAGGTAATACTGATTTGATAATAGATCAGAATGAACTCATTTCTGCTTTTGTTTTATCTACAGGGCAATCGGACTGGATGCGCATAGCCAGATTTTTACCACCTTCCAGCATTAAGAAAATTCAAACAATTCTACCTCCAGATCCTAATGCAGGACCAGACTGTAGAATCTGGAGGCCGGCAGCAAAAGGAGTTTACACAGCATCTTCTACATATAATTGGATTATGTCATCATCCTGGGAGCCTGTAGATAGAGTCTGGAATTTTTTTATGGACATCCAAGGTTCCTGAGCAAGCTAAGCTGTTTCTGTGGAAACTTTTAAGAGGCATACTGTGGACAAATGCAGAAAGATACAGACGTCATGTTGCAGACAATCCTCAATGCCATATATGTGGCTGGCCAGAGACAACCCTCCATCTTATGAGAGATTGTTTTAGAAGTCGGCTGATATGGCGAGAACTAAATCTACCCCTCTCAGCGGATTTCTGGAAACAGGTAAGTTTATCAGGTGGGATCAAATCTAATCTAACAAAAGTTACTTTGCATGGGGCGTTGAATGGACTACCTGGTTCATCATCACATGTTGGACATTATGGTCTACCCGCAATGCATAAGTTTTCAATGAAGCAAGGATTACTACAACAAGCATTGCAGCACGAATTAAAGCTCAGGTATATGAAACTGATCGGGCCTTTAAGATCATAAAACTGAGAGGCAGTCTTTTGCACAGATCTGGGGAGCAAATGTACAGCGGTCCAAATATTTGGTTATTGCAAACGAATGGTGCATCTTGTCTAGCAAACAACCATGATGGAACTGGTGGAATACTCATTGATTCTCAAGGTCGAATTATGTGCGAGTTTGCGAAAAGGCTAGGTGCGGGTGATGCACTAACAGCAGAATTGTGGGGTTATCCTCATGGCTTAGACTTGATGCTTGAAAGGAATATCCATCGGGTTCTCTGCTTGATTCAATAGATGCACTTGAACTTTGAGCCAACCTCCAGAAGTGCAGCACAGTCCACAGTTGGTTCGACGAATTAACAATCTTACGCAACAATTCGAGTTCCTTGATTTTCAGTACATATCAAGATATGAAAATGTGGCTGCTGATGCTTTAGCGAAGCATAATCTCGGCTTCTCAGACTGTGATTTGCAACTATATCCCGGTTGTCCCAATCCTGAAAGTTCAGAAGATTTGGAACGAACACGCCGGCATCAAGTGCATTCTAGACTCGTACAGGATTACTACTACGACCCACCGTGAAAAAGAAAGACAGAGTTAGTCTAATAGTAGATTTACACAGTATGTGTTGTTCGAAATGTATGACATTTTACCTTCCGAATATATTTTAAAAAAAAGATGTTCCCTTCAAAAGTCGAGCTTTAGTTCTCTATACAAAACTGCCCCATAAGAGTTTTTAATTCCAATCTGACCCTAACAGTTATCGGCTTTCCTAATTTCCACCCCATACTCCCGTGCCGTTACCATCACATTCACAGTCTACTCTCGCCGTTACTGCTCCTCCATGGCGCCATCGTGCAC
>JAOYMZ010091855.1:0-10748 GCA_025802335.1 Pinguicula primuliflora
AGCCATAATCTTAGTGTTTAGGGAATGAAATGATATAAACTAATGCATGAAATAAGCCCTAAATAGGTGCTTATCATAATGCTTTAGGATGTTATTTGTTCTTCTCTGGAGACGAGCTCCACACAGGTTTGCTGGGAGGGTCTGAAAGGGCCCAGTTTTTGCCCTCGAAGAGGCCTGCGACAGGGAGATCCAGTGTTGCCATATTTATTCATTTTATGCTTGGAGCAACTCAATCACGCGATTAATCTGTCCAGCCATAATGGGCGTTGGAAGCTGCTGACTTTCGGTCATTCCAGGTTTCCTCTATCCCATTTGTTTTTCGCTGATGACCTTATCCTTTTTACAGAATGTACTCCGGACCAAGCTCGGAACATGATGATCCTATTGTAAGCTTTTCTTGACTCCTCTGGACAGTCAATGAATTCAAACAAGTCGGTGCTCTGGATCTCTTCTTCCACACCGGGTTCCACTGCTAGGGAAGTGGAGGATATTCTGGGCATCTGGCGTGTCGACAATTTTGGATCTTATCTGGGCATTCCTTTAATTCATGGCAGAGTCTCCGGGACTACTTATGATTCTCAACTTTTGAAGATGAAGGACCAGACCCGTAGATGGTCCAATCAGCACATATTGTTAGCAGGCCGCGTGGTGCTAAGCAAGGCAGTCCTTTGTGCCATTCCAAGCTATATCACGCGGACTGCGGTATTACGGACGAGCACCTACGACACTATAGACAAGGTCATCCACACATTTTTATGGGGCGGTGATGAGTTGGGAAGGAAGCCTTCTCTAGTCAACTGGGAGGAGTGTTGCCAGCCAAAATCCAGAGGGGGTCTTGGGCTCAGGAAGTGCAGAGATACTAATAGAGTTATGATCTACACAATAACTTGGCAGCTCATTGTGAGCCAACAGGGACATCACCCCCCTCTGTGGATCAGAATTTTTCAAGCGAAGTATGGTTTTCAGGTTATCAATATTTGTCACTTGCGCCCACCGATGGGCGGATCTCGTCTATGGAGAGCTATTATTGGGATTCTCAACATCATGAGGGATTGCTGCAGCTGGTTAATCATAGATGACTTGTCGGCCCATTTTTGGATGGATTACTCGGGAAACTCTTCTTCGCCCTTACATTCTTTTTATCTTATGCCATTGACTGACTCTCATTTATTTCTTTGTGTTGCAGACTTCAGCACTCCATCTGCAGGGTGGGATGTTCCCAAACTTACACAATGGCTGCCAGAGTCGGTAATACAATCTATCTTGGCCACTCCTCCACCTTCCCGAGAAGTAAGTCCTGACACAATTCAATGGAGACACTCTTCCAACGGGAAGTTCTCAATAGCTTCTTCATACGATCTTGTAGCTTCCACACACCCCAACCCCGATAGCACACACTGGCGCTCTTTATGGGCCCTCAAAAGTTCAAGAAGGAGTTAAAACTTTTCTGTGGAAAGTGGCCCGGAATTATTTGTGGACAAATGTTGAGCGTTATTGTAGGAAAATTGCTTCTTCTCCTGAATGTGTTTTCTGTGGTCAGGATGAGACCATTCTTCACATTTTACGTGACTGCCATCGTAGCCAAGTAGTTTGGCAATCCCTCGGCAGCATGGTCATTCTGGATTTCCGGTTCCTGACTGGAGTGATGGATTGGATCTTTCATTGTCTAGATGCTACTAACAATTTCTCTAGTGTGCAAGTGTTATTTTCCATTACTTGTTGGCATTTGTGGACATTGATGAGACTCGATCTAGAGCTTATTTCATGCGTTATTTTATACAATTTCATGCCACTAATATCTATATTTTGAACTAAAACATGATTATTTGCTCTAGGTTGAAGAAGGAAACCACATTAGCATACATTGGTGCAAATCTTCCTATTTTTGGTTGCAATGTTGCAACTTTGGACTCGGAAGATCATAATCCCAACAAAGGAAGGATTTGGGCCACTAATCTCACCAACTTCCCACTTAAACCGAATCAAGGAGGGAAAATGCAGTCCAACTCTAAGTCAAACTGAGGGCATCGTTGTCTTTCCACTTCCACAAGCCGGTTGAGGGTTACAAATAGCGACTTTTCGAACTTCATTCACACATTACTCCTTCCGGAAAAAGACTCCTTCGGATGAGGTAGATTTGGCAAATTCAAGGTGGGAACAAGCCAAAAAAGGGGAGCTCTTCTTCAATTCCAAAAGGGGAACCTTGTTGTCTAGTTTATTCTTCTTGTATTATGGCTATGAACATGTTCTACATTTGTGCTTTTTGGGTTCATACCTCGAGTATGAACTAACTTTCTATGGCTTGAGGCTCGGTTGAGCCTCATCTATGTAACATTACTATGTATTTTGCATGATATGGAGGTCCTCGTTTAGTTCCTTTACATAGGTTTGTGTTTGGCCGAATTGTGAATGAGGGTTTTATGCATGCTTAGTCTCCTTAGTTAATTCTTGCACCGATGGATGCTTAAAGCTTAGTTCATAGGGTGACATCGTGAGCTAATGAGACTACCTTCCGTTTGAATGAGTGCTTGCCTTAACCTAAGTTAGATTGTTTGTGTACTTCATTTATCTTTGAAACCTAGCCTCGATAACTCGATCACAAGGGCTTGGTTAGACTTCAAACACAACCCCCAGATGCCACATTAAGGTGTAGTTAATCTTGTGAGCTCAAGGTCACCTCTTTTGAGGTTTAGAGTGGCTATATGACTTTCCCGTGAACAATAGCTACATTTGAGCCCTATGGTGTATTTGAACGAATGAACCTTCATGCATGTGAATGATAGGAAGTGTTGCATGGTGAGACAAGATACCTTGCCTTGAGCCTTCTCAACACACTGTCCTATTTTAGCCTCTAATATTTGATTCTGCCATCTCGTGTTGTGACAAAGACTACATAGTATTTGATCCTCATACTTGAGTTCATTTTAGTGCATGTTATGTTTAGTTTGTAGTTAAACCATCCCATTTATGCTCGGTTACTCTGATTGTGTTTAAAGTTTAACTAGATTAGAACTACTCCCTGTGGAAATGACCCTTGCTCACCAAGGATTTATTATTTGCACAACTGTGTATGCTTGCACATAGTGTGACATATATTTGTCCCATCATTATCATAGAGTGAATGCAGGGAATTTCAGCCACTGGAGGATCAGTAGAGTAACTGGCTTTGGATGGAGACTGAGGAATGAAGTAGGTGCTTCATCAAGAGGGAGGCCAGAATGAACTGGAGAAGATACATCAGAAATAGTTGCTAGTGATGATGAATCAGGTGGATCAGCAGCATAGTCAGAATTTAGCTAAGCATCATGTAAGACTGGTGGTGAAGAATCACATTCGTGCTGAATAGGCAATGATGCTCAGTAGACACTGTGGGAGCAGGTATGACAGTATCCTGTAATTCTGGTATGGAAGAAGCACTGCAGATGGGTTGAGCAGTTGTCATGGATGTCTCAACAGGTACGCTTGATACAGCTGCATTGTCTAGAGCAAGTGATGGTGGGAAAGGAATTGGGATGTCAATGACTGGAGGTGCGGTGACAGAATTTTGAGGCGGCATTCTGGAGACTGGAAGATTGTTGTCATTAGAAGACTCAAACTCCTTGAACTGTACTAGTGAAAACTCCCCAGAATGGACACCAGGTTGTTTATAGGGAAAAATGTTCTCATCAAAGGCAACATGTCGAGATATATAATAATGATTCTCTGCAACTGAAAAACATCTATATCCCTTATGTCTGTCACTGTATCCCATGAACACGTAGGGAATAGACTTGCTATCAAATTTATCCTTGCGAGAATCCCATGTATAAGGGTAGCATTTTGATCCAAAAACTCTCAGACTCCCATAATCTGGATGTTTCCCATATAAACGAAAAAAGGGTGAATCCCATTATAGTATAGCCAACGACATTCTATTCATAAGAAACACTGCAGTTTTGAATGCATCCACCCAAAATATCTTAGGGATGTTGGCAAGAATTAGCATTGTAATAGCAAGCTCACGAATCATGCGCGCCTTTCTACAGTACCATTCTGCTGTGGTGTGTACGGGCAGGAAATATGATGTACTATCCCAGATTGTTTAAAATGTGTTTCAAACCGTTCATTGAGGAACTCTCCTCCACCATCAGTCTGAACGATTTTAACGTGAGCTTGATACTGACGGAAAACATATTTCTCAAATTGAATATATTGTTCAAAAAATTCAGACTTGAGTCTTAACGGAAATATCCAAATAAACTTGGTGCAGTCATCAACAATTGCAGTGTAATACTTGAAATGGTGCTTAGACATAATAGGAGCAGGACCCCATAAATCAATATGTATCTTCTCAAAAGGAGTTATTGAACAAGAATCAGAAGACTGAAAGGGAAACTTAGAAAGCTTGCCAAGTTGACAACTTCAGCATAATGAGCTGCTCTTATTACGATTGGATTTAATCAACTCCTTATTCAGCAAATGATCAATTACAACAGACTGAGGGTGGCCAAGCTGTTGATGCCAAAGATCTCGTGAAGTTACTTGAAATCTGGTTGAGAACAAGGCCACTGCAGGTGAGTTGATGGTGTATAAGTTACCCTTCTTTCTCCCGGTGAGTAGACTCTCCTGAGTTTCGCGATCCTTAACAACAAAATCATCACGAGAGAATTCACAAGTAACGTTAAAATCATTGGTTAACTGCCCCACAGACAATAAACTACGCTCAAGCTCTGGCACAAGTAAAACATTTTGGAGCAAAAAAGAATTCTCATTGTTTTGTAAAACTGCATCTCCTGTATGAGTAACCTCCAAATATTTGCCATCACCTATCATAACAGGATGAGCACCGTTGTATGGAGTTAAGTTGTGTAGAGTACCTTCGTTTGAAGTCATATGAGCATATGCTCCAGAATCAGAAGTCCACTCTTCTGGATAGATCAAGGTATTGTCCTGGGTAGCATTGTACGCGACAGGCAGATTATCTGGTTGAACAGAGTGATTAAATCTCTGCCAACATCTCAATGCAGTGTGCCCACCTTTGTTACAAATTTGGAAAACAGAATTACGAAAGCCTTGTCGTGAGGGAGAGCCAGAGGAATTGAATTTGTTTGAAGGGAAACGGGTCAGCTGGTCCTGGTTCTGATTGTTCTGATGTGCTGGAATAAATCCACGGCCACGGGAGGTGAATTGTTGAGTATTGTGTGAGCTTTTCGAACCACGGCCAGATCCCCTTCCAGCATAAAATGCTGAATAATTATAATTCTCTGCAGCATGAAGCATTTGTCTGGTTTCAAAACTTTGAAGTAGAGGAACAACCTCTTTGAATAAGGGCATGGGAGGCCTGAGCATCGTTGTAGTGAAAGATTCATACTTGCTGCCAAGACTGGTGAGGAGTGAAAAAACCATTTGCTGATCAGAAACTGGCGCACCAATTGCTGCAAGATCATTGCAGATTTTCTTGAACTTAGACAAATGGTCACTAAGCGTGACCTCAGTTGTTTTCTTCATATATGTTAACTGCTGGAGAGTTGAAACTGGCATTCTTGTGAAGATTGGGCATAAACTTCCTTCAAAGCGGACCAGACTTCACTTGCGTGATCCAAACCAATCACATGTCCAATTGCTTCTTCAGACAATGTGCTGATGATCCAGCCTCGTAGCAGACGATCAGCGGTCTTCCATCGAGTATGCTCAGGATTAGGTTGTGCAATCTGAGCATCAGTAGCCACAAGTGTGGCTGGTGGTGGCTGGCTCTCTCTAGTAAGATGTGTTGTAAGTTCTTGGCTTTCTGCTAAAGCCATCACTTGTTCCCTCCAGAGTTGAAAATTTTCAGACTTGAGTTTAAGAGTGACAAAGTTTTCCAACATTCAGCATAGCGGAAGACATTTTCAGAGCTCCGATACCAAGAAGACAAAGAGAATTTGAAGGGACAAGAACAACTCGAGAAGTCTTGAGAATGTGTGTATTTTTGTATATTGATATCTCTGTCAAAAACATGCTTACAATCGTGTTCTACACTTGCTTATATACTGTTATATTGCCATGTACAGATAAGGAATGAGTTTGACTATCCTGCAAATCCTCCTTCGGCTACTCCTCACTCTTTGAATGTTTGTGCACCAAATTAGGGGATGAGTTGTTGACTGAATCAGACGTTTCCTCAATCTGCGGCTTGACAGGTTCTCTATTATCACAAGACTTATCCTTAGGATTAGATAAGTTATCAGCATGATCGGCAACTTAGGAAGATGGAACTATTCTTATGGACGGTGAGGGTGAACTTGACAAGCATTATGCACGGTGGCCATCAGCTGCGTTCGTGGGGGACTTGAATCTCTGTGGAAGTCCACTTCAAAGTTGCAACTACATCAACTCATCATCTAGCCTTGGTGAGTCGTCAGTGACTCAGTGGCGATCATTTCAGCAATATCAGCTATATTTTCATTCATCTCAGTGTTAGTTGGAGCTTCCTTCTTCTTCAAACACAGCTGCGAAGCCTTTGGAAAGTCGAACGGTTCAGACATAAGATTCAGTATCTTCATTCGGATTTTCTCCTTTCCACTCTATTTTCAATTTCGTCAAATACACTGAAAAGTTACCATGCACAAATTTGCAATTTCAAAAAATTTGCCCTTGCTGTTCTCCTGATGCTGGGTTTGTTCTTCAGACAATTGATTTTTTTTGTGTGATTTAAACATATCCCAAACTTGTCAAGTCCGCGATATGCTAATTTGAGAAATTAATCATTTTAATTATTATCGGACTTGTCAAGTCCAGGATGTAGAAATTTCGAATACTATTCTCGAACTTGTCAATGTGCGGATGGTTGGATGGTTGGGTGGTGGCATTTTCAAAAAAATGGGAACGGCTTTGTGGCACCAAAAAGAAAATTAACCTTTGTTTGTAAGCTTGAAACTCGAGGTGGTTTACGGTATGTAAATTAGTATAGATTCATCTCCGCTGGTTAGGGCTCTCAAGTAGCAACTCTTTCTTCCTCCCCTCCCTCTTGAGTTTAGGGCTTGCCTCTCCAGTTGACACCATGAAGCTAGCGCCATTGGATACTGTACAGAGCGCCCACGATGACGCCATATGGACTGCGGCTTGGGTGCCGGCGACGGATGAATCGCCGCCGCTGCTGTTGACGGGGTCGCTTGACGAGACGGTGCGGCTGTGGAATCCGGACGGCCCCAAGAGCGTGCAGACGAATACTGGACACTGCCTGGGTGTTGTCTCGGTGACGGCCCATCCTTCCGGTCGAATTGCGGCGTCTGCCTCTATTGACAGTTTCATACGAGTCTTTGACGTTACCTCCAATAACACCATCGCCACCCTCGAGGCTCCGCCCTCGGAAGTGTGGCAATTGCGGTTCAACCCACAGGTGAATTCTTTTTTCACTTCATGATGTATGCCTTGGACACAAAAATTTCGGGAGCGAATTGTGATATCATGTGATTGTAGGATGTTAAATATTATGAGAATGCCTTATGTGTTTGTTGCTCGTAAATGTTATTTGAAGTTAAGGTGTAAAAGAAGCAAGAGCTCTTCTTCAATCTGGAATTGTGTTGGTAATTTGTAACTCCAAATCATTTTAACTTGTTTGTCGAAGTTGGATAAATCATTAGTTTTGCGGTAATAGCCTAAAGCAGCTCCGTGAATCCTTCCAGCTTTGTTTTTTATATGTACTGCAGCCACTATGTCTCGTTGAGTATCTAGTCATGTTGGAGATTTGGAGCCTAGAATATAGAAAGAATCATACTTCAACGGTTCAACCTCTTAGGAAAATGTGGGCATCATCGGCAGTAATGGGATTAAGAGAATTAAAACATAATGGTTTGTCTAAACTAGGTGATTCATGATCCATGAAGATTTCGGTGAACACTGAGGAATGTTTGTTTCCTTTTGAGATTTTATACTGGGGAATCCATTTTCACTTGTAATTATTGAAGAAACTTAAGTTCAAAACCTTTACTTTACAACTGAATTGCAATACTTGCCATAATGATGAATTGGTCACTTGGAGGATTCATCATTGGTTTTTGAGAAAGTGCAAGAGTTGAGCATTTTCCTTTTCTTGTTCTTTGATTCTTTCATTTTTATATGCTTTTAGAAGTAGTGAGTGTTCGAGAAAATGCAGTGTGGACCCTGGGTGGCCAGGGGTTGGCGGTGGCCTATGCAGCCGCCATACCCAGGCCAAAAGCGGGGCGTCAGGGGTTTTCATCTTGAACAGAGGTTGTAGTTGGTGATGTTTTTATGAAGTCTTTGAGTATACTTCCATTCGTTCGTGTGAGCTATTCCACCAATGTGTATTTGTGGGATGTTTAAAGTTTCCAAATCCCCAATCAAAAACATGCTTAAACTGAATGTATGGGATATAATGAATTTGAGATGTCATGCCTACTTGATAACACGACTGAAAGAGTCTTTCACTAATTATGATAGTATTTGATGCATGCTAATATGACGAAACACTAAGTTTCTGATTCTTATGAACGAATGACAAAGCTCTGAGCCAATACATTCCAGGCTGTAATCAAGGATATCTATATTCTCCAAAACTCCATGCAATAATTTGCTTAGATAATGAGCAATCAAACTTTTCTACTGAACTTTTGACATGGAAGCCATCAAAGCACCCTCACCACATTTCTGAGAGTTCTAACACCTGCTGACAATCTTTTGGGTCTAGCGCACAGGGTTACTTTACTCCATTGTTGTTTACACTATGTTTAAAATCAATGTGGAGATTAAAAAGCTGATGTATCGGGAGTACTTCTAAGAATAACATGGTATTCTAATGAAGTAATTATGTGTGGCAAATGATAATTCGCCAAATCAATCAGATTTACAGTAACACATTTTGGGATTTTTACCCACTTTGTTCGTCTACTTGTTTTTTTACTTATTTTCTCAAGTTCAGGGAACAAGGTTAGCAGCAGCTGGAGGTGGTAGTGCGTCAGTGAAGCTTTGGGACACTGCCGAATGGAAATTAATCGATACACTGGAAGTTCCTCGACCAGAAGGCTCAAAGCCACCAGAAAAAACTAGGAGCAAGAAATTTGCCCTTTCAGTGGCATGGAGCCCTGATGGCAGACAAATTGCGTGTGGCTCAATGGATGGCACCATCTCCATCTTCGACGTGCCTCGTGCCAAATTCATGCACTACTTGGAGGGTCACACCTCTCCTGTTCGAAGCCTTGTGTACTCATCAGCACCTCTTGATTCAAGGGTTCTCTTCTCTGCATCGGACGATGCTAATGTACATGTCCACGATTCGGAGAGGAGAACCTTGATTACTTCTTTGTCTGGCCACTCTAGCTGGGTTTTGAGCGTTGATGTTACCCCGGATGGAGCGGGGATCGCCACTGGTTCGAGTGATAAAACCGTGAGGCTGTGGGATCTTAAAATGAGAGCAGCTACCCAGATCTTGACCAATCACACTGCTCAGGTATGGGATGTGGCGTTTGGTCCGCCTTTGAGGACCGATGTAAGATCTTGTCTGCTTGCCAGTGTTTCCGATGACAAGAGTATATCATTCTATAAGTATTCCTGAAAACAGTTGCAATGAACTCAATGAAGATTGGTACTTACTGCTCCACATTTGGTGGAAAATGCTGGCTGGGAATGAAATCTTGTATTTTGCCGATTTAACCAGGAACCATGTGTAAACTCCTGTCCCAGACAGAAGTTGTGTACATGATGGTGTTTTGTATTTGTATGAATTAGTAATTTAATTAAATTATGCAGAAAAATGGGCACTGTTTCCAAAATCACGCTTATGGACTGTTTCACCCAAAAATAATGCCTAAGACACTGTTTTCAGTTGTATGGGAAACAACGGATCATACATGATTGTACAATTTTTTTCTGCTGCCGAGCTTCTCCTGCCAAACCCTTGCGTTATTATACCTAAGTCTATCGTTTTTGTACTTTGATTTCTGGTTTCTCCGATGATGAAGCTAAAATGAAGCCTTGGGATCTTGACGAAGAGGATGATAAAGCAGAATCTGCCGTTTAGGATTTTGATTTCTGGTTTTATGGATTTTCCAAACTGATTTTGAAAATCCGGCCAGGCTCTGGTTGAAACCTGAAAACAATGCTTCCAAGAGATCCGGAGATTCCGATGATGAAGCTAAAATGGAGCCTTGAGACATTGAAGAAGAGGACACGCCGGAAAACCAGACTCATCGATGCGCAGCGTAGGCAGCAAGAGAAAGAAGACAACCAAAATCCATTCAAATGGATTCGGGTCGCGGGTTAAAACACAAAGATCAAGTGAACTGATCTCTTATTCGAAGGCCAAAATAGATTTCGGCGATATAAAGTTAAAGATTTGGCAGGATAAGCTCGGCAGCAGGAAAAAAACAATTCCACGATTGCATACATCACACGAGCATAAGAAACACAAGATTAACACTACAAATATCTCTACATTTGTCAATTGGATCCAAAGAAACAGGGTAAAAAGTTTACGGTTCAAGATAACAAGACCCAAACCAATCTAATCCATTCTTTTCCACAACAAAAGGGTTACAACTAACCGACCATCTCGCTGGTTGTCTGCAGTTGTGAAATAAAATCTGCTGGATGGCACACTGAAGACTGACTAGCTAACTAGGATAACCATCAGGTCACGGCCGGGATCTCTTGTTACTACAAGATGGGCACTTGTATTGCTTGATATGCTCAGCCCTTGCTGGAGTGATCTTAACACATTTGCCATGGAACCATCTCTCACAAATATCACAGCAGATCCAGAATTCATCTGAGGC
>JAOYMZ010091866.1:0-26447 GCA_025802335.1 Pinguicula primuliflora
TTTTCTGTCTCTTTCTTTTTCGCAGGTACAAGATTTTATAAGCACTCCTTCACACGTTTACCCTACTCCTAGAATCCTGGAGATCATGGGATCATGATAAGGTAAGAGTTGGATTTGTGATAACCACCTCTTACCTTATTCTAACTAAGATTTACACGGTTTTGTAACATATATAACCCTACATAATTTTTCATAAAACACACCAAAAATCAAATCATACCTCTAAATTCAGATCTCTTTGGCTACTTTGAAGTTGAAGAATTGCATATCATACTTTGAAGTAAGTTGTTACTATGATTATTTTTTTAATTTTAATTTTATTAATTACTTAGTATTTTTTATTGTATTCAGATCCCTTATTATCATGATTTCATACAACCAATGAGCCAATTTTCATACCATTTTGATATTTGCGTCACAAACTACCGCAACATTTATTGATCTACAAGCTGACACTGAAGGACCAATAGAAGTGGAAGCATTAGAGTCTGAATCTTAAAGTGATGACGAGGGTGAAGACATGCGATTTGTACCAGTACATCCTCGAGTAGATCGAATATATCTGGGTGATACTGTGGATAAGAATGTCCAGTGACATCATGATATATATCCACTAGCCGGTGACTCGATTGTTATTCCACCACT
This sequence comes from Pinguicula primuliflora, assembly GCA_025802335.1. NCBI lineage: Eukaryota > Viridiplantae > Streptophyta > Magnoliopsida > Lamiales > Lentibulariaceae > Pinguicula > Pinguicula primuliflora. The sequence goes on from JAOYMZ010091866.1 coordinate 646, forward strand.
CTTGAGCACCAATCGATATGACACTAACACTGATTTGATAGAAGAGGAGCAATTATTTAGGAATAAGGTACATTTACAACATGTTGTAGAAAAATACCATATTATGCACGCACAATGAAAATTTTGAGTGTATAAAAGTGATCCAAAAAGATGGATGGTTGAGTGTAAGAGCCCCGGATGTGCGTGGATGCTTACTACGCATTACAGAGCTATCGGCTGCATGTGAGAAATCAAACACATTAGATCTGCTCACAGTTGAATTTACCCGCCTACTTGGCCGTCCTACAACATTGGAATCCTACTAATGTTGTTGAGTGGAAACTCGAGGATACAAAAAACTCAAATGTGAAAAAATTGAAATACGTGTTCTGGGCTTTGGGACCATGCATCGATGGGTACCAACATTGTCGCCCTGTTCTGTCAGTGGACGGTACACATTTATATTGTCCTTACCAACAGAAATTGTTTGTTACTGTTTTAATAGACGTCAGCGGACATATATTACCAGTTGCATTTGCACAGGTAGATGAAGATACTCGAGAAGCATGGGTCTGGTTTCTTGAGATGTTATCGAGTTGTTTGATTTTTGATAGAGGAACGGGTATCCTGGAGGCCAACCCTTTAATACGTGCATTTAACAGTGAGATAGGTGTATCTCGATAATGTCTTAGATGGATTCAGCGAGATACTGTAAGCCAGGTTCAATTCATTAAGGGGCAAGAAGCATTCTGCATGATCACAAGGGCACATTATTAGCATCGTTTGTGGTACGAACAGAGCATTCATTGGCTGGCCTAATCAGTACGATATTAGCATGGGTGGAAAAATGTGATGAGAAGGACTGGAGGCAAGTGCAGATAGTAATTGGTCACTTGTTATCCTTTCTAATGGATCAAACCGGGAAAAGTTGTCCTTGGCAGCTCCTACCAGAGCATCACAACATCAGGAGAAAACTAGATGCTAACCCAGGGTATGATCTGCTGATGAGCCTATTTCATATGCATTTTTAAGCTCATTTCACTTGTGCTTTTCATTGATTTATTCACCTAAACACCTATTTTGCATCTCATTTCATGCTTAATTGCATAAATGCGGGACTAGAGCCTATTTTCCGCAACCTGGTGTCAATCACAAGTTTAATGATGGGATTCTTGCCATTTCAATGCATTTTGTGCAAAACCAGATCAGCAACAAATCAAGGTCATGGAGCATACCTCAAAGTAACTGATCATGGCCATCTGCTGAGCTCTTGGACACTACAAATCATCTATGCACACCTTGGAATGAAGCAAGCTATTTTTATGCAAGTGTGCAACCTGATTCTGGAGCCATTCAATAGCAGAAATGGACTGATATGTAGCAATGCTCAAATCTGGCGAAATGGAGCAAAACAGATTCAAGCAGCTCAAACCAGGCTAGTGTGCTGTCTTTCAGCCATTCTGTCGAGCCCCTAAGATCAATAGAGCATCAAGACACAACCAGCAACCATCTAAGCTGAGTTCTATGCAGCTGCAACAAAATTCTGGACCAGAATATCAGCAAAATGCGAACCAGAGTGCCAGATTCCAGAAATTGTGCAGCAATGAAGAATTGGAATGCAAAGTATGAAAACCGGACCTAGGAGGCTTATATGTGCATATTTTGAAGGTCCAAATTATGTATCAACGTGTGATACAACTTGGGATGCACAAGTGCACCTGATTAAGCAACAACATCCAAGAGGGGACCATTTGCCGAAATGAGAAGGATCCAAAAAATGGTAAAAAGTGACTTTACCATTTTTGGCAAAGATTGATGAATTACTGAAGTGACCTTGCTCGGTGCATATCTTTCACTTGGTTGGGAGGATAAATCTGAAATTTCACCACAATCTAGGTCAAGAAGTGAGCTACAAATGTCATGAAGGACTCACAGCCAGAATCAGCCGCCACAAAGAGATATAACAGAAAATGCTGATTCTATTTGCTGAAGTGCAGTCAGTTACACATATGTCCACATATTGGTGCACAACTCCTAAACGGCTGTAGGGATAATATGAGATTTTGGCACAATATACCGCGGCCATTCCCCTTCAAGTTACATTCAGACTGTATCGCCATTTGAGCCCTTGAAGAGAACTTTCTAGATGCAATATCAGCAATCAGTGCCCTTTGATTAAGAAAGACACTGCTACCCTCCAACATTTTGGCTGTTCATCACACATTTGAGGGGCTGAGCAGTAATCTCACACTTTCCAGGGCTTACACATTGGATAATATTCACTTTGAAGCAGAGAGTCGAATTTTATGAAAGAAGAGGCGATACCAGAAAATCCATCTTCATCGGAGAAAACCAGAGGAGGCAGGGGAAGCAGTCTGCACCATCAACTTCTGTGGCTGCCATGGGCTGCTTTTCAATGCATTTATCAGTTATGTTAGCTCATGCTTGTAGCATCAGCTAAGTTTATTTAGATTCAAGGCTCAGTTGAGCAGAAACTTCATGTTTTAATTCAGATCTTTGACTCCTTATATCAGCTATCTCATTCAGTTAATGTATGTGTTGTGATAGAAAAGTTCATAGCATCTTGATCATATCTATGAGCTATCTGTGTGGTTTGCACATTGTTGAGGGATCATTTGTGTATATAGGACACCAAGCACTCACACACCTTCGCCCTTGGGGGATGACCCCTAGCTTTAGGTGCCATATTCCAAACGGACAGTTCAATGGATCTTACCTTTCCTTCCATGTATGGAGGTGAGGCTGTGAAGCCAAAATGCCCCCTATGGATGGTAGACTGACTGGTATACCTCAGAAGAGGACCAGTTATACTTGAGTCTTGTGGTTGAATGAGTGAGAGATGCATGATAGATAGAGTTGAAGTTAGAATTAGAGCATGACAGTTTAGGTTATACACTACTGTCTTGAATCAGTCTCCTACCAGTTGATTTATCTCCTGTTCTATTGCGATTTAGCTTTAGTTGTCTCATAGCTTTTAAACCTTGTTTCCTTAGCTTTCTAATGAAATTGGTTTCACCCCATTCTGATTATTCGTCTGCAAGATATGCACTCCTGAACTTGCTCAAAACATGTATTGACCTTGCTCCTTATGGATCATGACCCTAGCTCACCAGCTTTGTATTATAATTTGACCATGTGCACTTTGCATGCCTGTCATCTGCCATTGTCCAAGCCTCTGAACAGCTTTGCTAGAGCCCTAGCAGAATGGAGCTACACGCATGGGGATCACAACTTTTTTGATGAGTCAGAGCTGTCAGAAGTTCTGGTTGACGTATACAGGCATGATCTTCGAGCAAACTGAAGAACAAAGGCAAATTCTCAATGCAGAGGCACAGGACCACGCAAAAATGGTTTAACATTTGGTTATTTCGGCTGCTAGCCTGGTTCCAAAGCAAACCTCCTCGCGATCTCTCCTCGCACGGAGGTGAAATGCTATTTCTTCCGCAGATCTCCTCTGGCCAAGGCACACACATGTGAAAATGCAACTCCGGTTTGCAGTCTATGCTTATCTTATGCAACTGAGATAGCTAATCATAATTTTCATTTGTTCATGCACTGTGCGAGGGAGCTGCAGAAGCTGGACATGGTCCGTCATGCTGCGGCACTGCTGTCATTAAATGGTTACTCAGATTGAGTTGCTACAGCTGCTTGCCACATTCCTAACGGAATCATTTGCGGCCTCTGGAAAATCATAGGTGATTAGCTAGTTTTGGCTTTCACTTCCGGCAGAAGTACTTTGATGAATGATTACACAGCATGATTTTCAATGTTTCAACTTTATTCTTGCTGATATCTGCTGATCACACTTTGTGGTTGTGTGAGTTGATGGTGTGGGTTGAATAACAGTATGGAGATCGGTGATTACTGGTGAAGGCTTCCCTGAAGAGCAACTGGAGAGTACAACAGCAGTTTGAAGAGATTCTGGAGTCTCCAGCATCAGCCTCATACTGGGCTATAAAATGGTGTACCATGTCATGAATTCCTATAACTGATGCTAGAACTGTTTTAGTCACATGTTGGAGCAGGAAAGGGGCTAGATTGCTGAGTTTCTGATCTATACCATGAGCGGGGAACGACGTAATGTGCTGCATTTGGGCCACTGCATAGGTCCATAAACAACAAGTTATGAGCTATGTTTCATTCAAATTCAAAGACCACAGCTATGGCTGTTCAATCGTCAGATCATTACTCATCTAGATTTTAGTTTTTTCATTGTTTTTTGTTTCTTTTTTCGTATTGGGCTTTTGTAACAAAAATATTTGGTGAAGGAGGTCGGCCGCCCAATAAAATTTTAAAAAATAAATAAATACTGTCTTAGACATATATGTTCCAATTTAAATGCAAAGTGCAAAGATGAGGTGGCGAAGAAGATGGCATGGATGGCAGGATCACGGATCAGCAAACAAAATTAGATGCACAGATGAATGAAATATTTAACATGAATCAGGAAGCGTATGAATACTTGGCTGGAATTGATCCTCAGATGCGGACACTTATGATGGGGGATGACGTTTTGGTATTATGACGACCAATCAGGTAGAATGCTTCAATGGTGTCCTTAAATACTCACGTAGGCTGCCAATTACTTCGATCGTGAAGCAGACACAAGCCAACTACATTAATTACTTCAAAGCACGTAGAAGTAATTGCATGCACATGACATCATCACTGGATGCATGGAGCAATAAGGCAAGGGCATTTTATGCGAAGGTCATTGATATAATGTGATCCCATATGATTCACTTGATTGTGGAGCTAGATTTCACGCACAAGTCGAGACATTTGGTTCAGGTGAACAACATCATGTTCAGTTGTCACAATACACTTGCTCATGTGGAAAGTGATCACAATTTGGTATTCCATGCTTGCATGCCATTCATGTTAGTGATTTAATTTTGGGTTTAGAGTTATTTTAAATTTAATTGTAGGTTTGTCGTAACTACCGAAAGGATCCTATGGATTACTGCATCCCAGCAATGACCATTCAGAAGCCCATGGAGACATATTCCAGCATATCTCATGCTCAAGGTCCAAGGATTGAAGTTCCTTTGCCATCGTTCACGCTACTACCCAACCTCAAACTACGAAAGAATAAACATAGAGGTCCGAAGTCCCCAAATAGTAGAATACTAAATGAAATGGATAAAGGAAAGCGCCGCGGTAGACCAGTACATAATATATATTACGCATACAGTCAAGTTTATTTTTAATACATATCTAACATTTGGGTAACCTTCGTATGCTCAGTCCTTGCGTGCTCAGTCCGTACTCAACTTTTCGTAGCACCATCTATTTTCGAAATTGGTCGCATCATTGGAAAGCTTATACATTGTAAATTAAAAACCCCATGCTTTGGTCCGATTTTCGGCGACTTCGTTGCCGGAAATTTCTAAAACCCTATTTAGGACTACTTAACCCATGGGGATTTATAACCCTCCGTTAAACGATGATTACGTCGTCGGAATATCACCAAAATTTGAACATATGCGATTCAATATATAAGCTTTCCAATGGTGCGTCCAATTTTGTAAACGGATGGTGCTACGAAAAGTTGAGTATGAACTGAGCACGCAAGGACAGAGTATATGGAGATTTCTGTCTAACATTTATTTGTATATCCTTTGACTTGTGTAGAAGAAAAATCGTCCCCCAGAAGTGGTTCTCGGTTGAATCTGAATAAGCAATTTGTACTAAGATGTTGATGTGATCATTGTCAACAATGTTGCAGTTTACTTAATTACGACCACAAATAATCACCAAAATCAAAATCAAAATCAGGTGTTGTCAGTGTATCCTCCCCAAACGGAGGCTAAATGTCGGACTACGAGGTACAAATTGGGTGTAATCTGACTGCAATGACTATTCATGTGGCGGGGGATTCTCAAATGTTTGTGATGATGCTAGTGGCCCACCCTCTTCATAGCTGCGCAATCTTTTTCTTGTTGAGCTAAACACCTCCTTAATCCAGATAGAACGAATAATAGAACCCTGATCAGCCTTTTTATCAAGTGTATCGAGCTGCATAATAATGCAAAAATAAATCAAACAAATAAATAATAATAACATAATGAAATAGCCAAACTTACCACCAAATTTAGCAAAGATGCCAAATCAGTTCTAATGCCAGTCTGTGGAGCGGGATGTGCAGGAATGTTAAATCGTCGACCATGCTCTAAAACCCAAGCTTCATAGTTAACATCCCATCGACCAGGTACACCAGTCAGCACTGGTGGCTGAATAACGTGAGCCAATCGGTTCGCCCATATAGTGCAATACTGAGATAGGTAGGTAGGCCAACCTCCATGATTTTGCTCCATCTTTCCTGCATGTGCGAGAGTCACTCTCTGAATATCTACTAGCTCCGGAATAGGCTGGATATGTCCAAACTGATGCACAACTCGTCTCGAGTGGATGAACTCCACTAATCCATCTAGAAAAATGGGACTATCGTATGTCCACAACATCCGATCAGTGAGAACGATCCGGTCCATCTCATCGGTGGAGTACGGTGTCGAAACGAACTGCAACAAAAAGATAACTTTACTTTTTTGTGAAACACGCAACAAAAAATAAAGAATACGTATGATACACATAAGTACCTGGTCAGTACAAATCAAATCTAACTGTTAACGGATCACCCTGAGGTTGTGTGATCTCACATCATAATTAGACATCCACGCCACCCACTTATTTCCAAATACATCGATAAAATAATCGTTCTTCCTTGAATCGTGAAATGGCATCGTCCGGCCCTGAGGATGAGGGGCGACTGTAGGTAGGCGTGAATAAGCCCATAGCTGCAACAACTTCATTGCACCTCCTATTTGCTTCAAACTTTCTGAATGAACCCTGCACATATATCTGTTCATCAGACACAAAACCTGACTACCCCAACTGTACTGTCAAACTCAACTAATATCTTCTAAGTATCGCAGATGTCTCATATGTATTATATTGCCACTAGTATCAGGCAATAGAATACCGGCCACATTAAGTGTCATCATCCCACATGCAAAAAAATGGACACCCGCCTCACTACTATGCGCTGCAATCTGTCCCCCAGGACGCGACAACCACTTGACCATTGCATTAATTTTAATTCCCAACGATTTAACACCCACCGGCACAACATTCATGTTGTAGTAGAACAACATGTACTCTGCTATATGATTATATGTCCATGACTCATCAGAATGTACAATTGGTTCGCCACCAATAGGGAGCTCCTATATCATTGAAATGTCTTGTAGATTGACTATACACTCTCCAAAAGAAGCCAAAATGTATATATTCTTGGATGCCATCTTTCGATCGGAGCTGTAAAAAATGCATGATCATCCTTGATATCACAACTCATGTATGCCCCCCAAAATCCAGCTCCATGAATATATTCCATCACCAGACTATGCAATTTTATTTCCGAATGTGAAGTCAGGATGTTTCGAAGTTAATTTCTCATCAATGCGTATTTTGCTATTCAAAACTCTACTACTTCGATGTTGCTTTAAATCTCCAAGCACTGCCAGGTTCCGAAGGAGATGAAAATCTAGGCGCTGGCTCTGCTCATTTCTATAACTCATTCTATTTTGTGGCCAACAAATAAATAACAATATGTTATATAATACATTAAACACACCCACATAAATGCCACTTAAAATGAAATTGTATACAACATTTTTTAAAATAAATGCTTTGTTAAAAAAACATTTTTAAAATAAATAACAATTTATTTCACATTAAATATAAAAAATTATTGAACACATTAATATATAATCAATTAAAATAAATAGATAAATGATTCTAAAAAAAAGAACAAGCAAGCACACAATCATCAATTGACGTAAACTGAAGCAACAAGCCGAAAATTCGGCAAAAAATACCTGAAATGACAGATTTCTGGCAAAAAATATCGGAGAGTCACCGGAAATTCTATAATTCGGAAGTTCAAGATGCCAGAAAGGACGTTGGAAGTTCGAGAAGCCAGAAGAGACACGAAATGATGCCGGAAGAGATGAAATTAGGCCAAAATTTGAGCCAGAACACTGGAAACTTGTGGGCCGCTGGGAAGTCACGGTCGCCGTGAAAAACGCGCAGAGGAGAGAGGAGAAGGTAGGGTTTGAGGGAGGTAAATCATATTTAACCTTCAGATGGACCGCTGGTAGCACCAACCGCATCTTGGTCGGGTCGCTGGTAGCACCAACAACAACCCATAAATGCAAACGCTTGTGTCACCATGAGTAACTTGGCTAACCAGACAGGTTCATGTAAATCCAAAAAACTCACCATAGCCATAGATAGACCAGAGAGGCACCACACGTCCAAGGAGTATGGACAAGTTACAAAAATATGGCGGATGCTGCCGTCAGAGATATCCCACGAAGGAAAAATATGGCTAACCTGTATCTGTAATTGACGGGCCTCAAAGTTCTCTGAACAGGGCAAGAAGGATGTGACAAAGCTCCATAAGAACATCCAAATGTGATTTGGGACCCTCAGTCGCCATAACTTCTTCCAGATTGGGGAAAAATGGAATATTAAAAGATCGGGATGTAGTAGCACATAAGGCAATGGTTTTCTGCTACAAAGAAGGTGATCGACAGAGCATACCATATGACACCCATTTTTATTATAGTGCCAAGTCCGTACGTCATCATGCTGGATGATCGAGCTCCAATGATAAAACAAACATAGCAACTAGTAGAGGAAAAATAGAGTGTACTCGTCTCTCATTCCATTGCATCTCCGGCATAAGCAATTGACTCTCCAAAGCATCCGGGTGGAGCATATTATTCTGACGTTCACCTTGGGAGGTGGGTGGTAAAGGATTCCACCTATCTTGAAATATCTGTGTCCAGCATCCATCTCGAATCAATTTTCTACATACCATAATGAGCAAGGCCGTGTCTCCATGAGTTGAACCCATATTCCCTCGTTAAAAAAAATCAGAAGTAGGAAAATATCTTGTTCACAATATGATGGATAACACAGACAAGTAATAAGGTACCATAACTACTTGCTCAACATCACGAGATTAAAAACCGCAGATTTTGAAATCTAAGGTCACTCCAAACTTTTAGCTCCGGGGGCTTATCTCAATAAATCAATGCATCCCTCGTCATTGCTACTGAAAGTACTATTTTATCGAAATGTGATAAATTGAGTTTTAATCAAACTCAATTTTAATTTTTTTTATTATTGAAGTCATCCAAACGATGGCGTTGAGATGGCCATATGCAATTAAGTATAATATTAGTGCATACACGGAGCATTATTCTGGCGTTCGCCTTGAGAGGTGGGTGGAAAAGGAATCCACCTATCTTGAAATATCTGAGTCGAGCGGCCATCTCGAATCAATTTTCTACTTACCATAATGAGCAAAGGCTGTGTCTCCATGAGGTGAACCCCTGTTCACAATATGAGGGATAGTAGAGAAAATGGATAAGTAATAAGGTACCACAATCGCTTGCTCAACATCACGAGATTACAAACCGCAAGTTTCGAAATCTAAGGTCATTCTTAACTTTTAGCCTTGGGGGCTTACCCACATAAATCAATGCATCCCTCGTCATTGCTACTGAAAGTATTATTTTATCGAAATGTGATAAATTGAGTTTTAATCGAAATTGGTCTCCGAATCGGATTGTCACGTCAAATTTTTTTATACGCCACAAAAATAGTGGCATATTTTGAAAATGCCACAACCCATCCTTGGGAAGGCAGGGAGCTAGTCCCAGCCATGGGAAGGTTGGAATTTTTTAAATATCGACCTTCCGAAGGCCGAGCATCATAGAAATCTTGGCTTTGCAAAAGTCGAGAGTAACTCACACCAGAAAAAACATGAACAACAAGAAAATTCTGGTATGCAGGATGAGTTGAACATTCTTGTGGGTTATCTTCTGCACGTGTTCCCGGAGTTCAGTCGCATCCACTCTCCCAACAACCGTCAAAACCCTAAACCCGATTCGTCATCTTCTCCTTCTTCTTAAGTTTGAGAAATTGAGAGTTTAATTTTGGAATTTGTAGGAGAAAGTGTTGTTTTGTTCTGCCAGCAGGATCAGGCGATTCTGTGAAAGGAGTGTGATTTCCATATACACAAATCGAATGAACTCGGGATTTCAATTGACCGGAATCAGAGTTTCCGTAGCTTCAAATATCTATCCTGTATCTCCATCTTCGACAAAACCTGCAACTGCTTTAACTACCGGGACGGAGAAAACGATTAATGCCAGAGGTGCAACACCTCAAAGTTGGTCAACGCCGGCACCGCCGCGTGCCTCCTATGAGAAAAGGATACTTCAATCTCAACAAGTAGCATTTCGGAATACTTGTTTGAAACGCTTCCAGGGTGGCGTGTTGATGAAATTCTGGATTGTTCTTCAACTTCTCATAATGGATTCTTCAAGGTTTACCTCTTGAACTGTTATTTTAGCTACATATACAAAAAAACTATTCTGGAGTTGTTTCTGATGTTGAGCATTCTTGAGAGAAATACTCTTTGGACATCTCCAAATTTTCACAAGATTGATTATATTGTCAACTTTCGTCCTAATATGATGCTCCTTTGTCCAAAACTTTCTGGCTAGAGAAGAGTATTTACTTTCATTCTAGGATTCTAATCTAGACAACAATATGAGTGTATTTTCTTCAAATGTTTGGCACAAATGGATTACGAGATAATCCTAGGAACTTTACTTCTAACAACATGAAATTAGGCAGGAAGAGGAATGAAGACAACTCATCTGCTATTCCACGGGCATCCACTGAAATTAGGAAGAAAACCCACAACAAGGTTGAACTCATGGTTGCTACAATCAGAATTTCTTAATCTCTGTGATTAAGAATTTTAACGACGTTCCGCCTTCGAAAGTCAAGAATTTAAAATTTTCAACATTTTAAAGGTAGTATGTGGCATTTTCAAAATAATATCATTTTATGATTTATAAAAAATCAAAACTGCTATGCATATCAAAACAAATTCAGTATGCCTAGCAAAAGGCTACCATTTCATTAAATGAAATGATGGCCCATCATTTTTTCCAAGTTTAACCATGCTTTGGTGCGTGTACTAAATTCGTTTCGGTGCGCATTGGGTACACGCAGCATTTTACTAAAAAAATTTGCCGATTGTGACGCATATTGCGTGGAGCAACTACCTGTGAATCGCTGGGAAACCCGATGCGACGTCGGCTGAGGGACAACAGCACTGACTCGCCGGCACTTCGAAGGACATCGTCATCATCGCCGCCGCGACCTTCAATGAAACAAAAGACGTGGCCATATAAAACGGGCGGCGGCCACTTTACTTCCCTCCCATTCGTAAAAAAAATCGATGAGTCTCCGGCGTTCTCCATGGTCTCCAAATCCCACTACCGATCATTCTTCAATTCCAGACCGAAGCTACAATTATCTTCTCCCGGCTCCAATTTTTCTGCGATACCATATGATGTTCTATGCAGAATTGCGGTGTCATTCTCGCTCCCCAACTTGAAGGCGGCTTCGCTCGTCTGCAAATCGTGGAGGGACGCGCTGAAGCCGTTGCGGGAGGCGATGGTTTTCCTGAAGTGGGGGAAGAGGTTCAAGCATGGACGTGGAGGGGTTAAACCTAATTTAAGTAAAGCTCTGGACTCTTTCCTTAAGGGCGCCGCGCTTGGGTCTACTCTCTCAATGGTGGATGCCGGACTGATATATTGGGAAATGGGGAAACGGGAGGAGGGAATTGCCTTATACCGGAAGGCGGCTGAGCTAGGTGATCCGGCCGGCCAGTGTAATTTGGCTATTGCGTATTTGCAAGGTATCGCCTTCTTTGTTTGTTTTTTTCTTATTCTTCTTTTTGTCGAATTTAGGATTTTCTGCAATTATGCATATTTATCACATGTTTTTTTTGTAAGTAATTCATATTTATCACTTGTTAAAATTGCCAAATCTATGATTGTTTTCGGGCGGACTATTAACTATTTGAAGCTGTAGTGAGATTTTCATTTTCATCACACCTTGCAGATAATCCTCAAAATATACAAGAAGCAATTCCATTGCTATATCGTGCTTCATTTGCCGGCCATGTTCGTGCTCAATACCAACTTGCACTTTGTTTACACCAAGGTCGAGGAGTGGGACAAAGTCTCCAAGAAGCGGCATGTCTTCTTTTTTCCCTCCTAATCTTAGGAAAGCGTTTGATTCTCAATTCTTGAGCTTATGGTTGGGATTTCTGTAGAGTTGTCTCCTCAAGTGAAGTCATGGTGATTTTGTGCTAGTTGAGTGACATCTTATATGATTGATTCATTATCTGAATGATCATGATGAAAATGCTATCTGTGGAAAGTTATCACTAGGTTCAGGACTAGAAATTTTCTGATACAGGATGAAATGTTCCGATCCGTCCCTAGTTATAATCGTGATCGTTGGATTTTGATCCTATGATAGTGACCGTCAAATCAACATCCGGCGGTTATAATTATAACTCGGGATGGATCTGGACGGATCGGGATATATCATCCGGGACTGGAACATTTTTCTTCGGGACTATTTTCTGTTTCATTCCCTCAAGCGTTTTATTTTCTCTGACAGGCTCGGTGGTATTTGAGAGCTGCAGAAGGGGGATATGTCCGTGCAATGTACAATACATCTCTATGCTTCTTAACAGGGGAGGGTCTGTTCCAGTCGCACCGTTTGGCAAGAAAATGGATGAAGAAAGCAGCTGATCATGGGCATAGCAAAGCTCAGTTTGAGCATGGACTGAGTCTCTTTTCGGTGCGTAGTAAAAACCTATTTTTTTATAACCTAAAGGTATCCATGTCCTGTCGGGCCTGACTAATCACATTGTATGGAAAGCAACCTCCCTCACGGACCGAACAATACTCGGATCTAATCCCGCGATCGTATAGTAAAAACCTATTATGGTATTGTTTGGTTCTAATTCTTTAAATAGCAAACTACTGCATTATGGAAGCAAAACAATTTGTCATGCTCATTTGATTGAGATTTAAGATCTTCTTTTCGAGAAGCAATTGATTGATGCTTTTAGCAGGAAGGAGATATGATAAAGGCAGTTGTGTACCTGGAACTAGCCACCCGGGCTGGTGAGAGAGCTGCTGCTCATGTGAAAAATGTTATACTTCAGCAACTCACAGTTCCTTCACGTGAGAGAGCTATGCTTCTTGCAGACTCATGGCGTGTGGTGCGGCCGGCTCGCTGAATCTTGAACGGCCATTCGTAACTTCTCTTTTACTGGAAGTCTAGAGATATGAAACATGGCTTCTCTGGATGATGTATCCTTGTTGTGATGAATGGGTTCTCAAGAATAATTTTAGATGTAAATGTCGGTACAGGATCCCCGGGTTTGGGGTTTCAATCTGTGTACCATAACTGTGATTCAAAGTAAATAAAAATAAGTTGCATTGGTGCAATCGAAAGCAGCAGACTTCAAACACTAGATAAGTCTATTGTAAAGAAGACATGAATATGTAATATGCTCGTTGGATTTTGATCCATCTCGGTCCGATCCGTCTCGAGTTATAATCGAGATCGTTAGATTTTGATCCTACGGTCATAATCATTTAAGTTACTTATTATGGTGAGATCACAATTATAACTCGGACAGATCTGGATAGAGAATTCGGGAGTGGAACATTTTTTTCAGAATGATAAGGAATAAAAAAGAGGAAATGATCGAATTTTAAACAGAATTCTTGTCAAATGACGAAAATACCCCTGCATTGACATAGAGGGTATTTTCATCAATTCACAAGTTTTCGGTTTAAATTTTCGATTTCATGTTGTCCGCATAGCAACACTAATAAAAAAGATGGTTTATTGAAATACTATCCACACATGGCCAAGCAACTGGCATGGTGAAATGAATAATTTCTCATTCCATTTGTTCATCAAGCCATACAGCAGATAAGGTATAATACTACTTGAAATTGAAATTCCCAAATCCCAGGTCCTATACAAGCGCCATCATCCTGCTAAAACGGCCTCTGCACCAGCATACCAGAGTGTGACTGGTGAAACACACTGAGGTGATAGATTGCCTGAGGTATCAATTCTCTCAACTCGGTGTGTTGTGCAGTAAACGCACGATCCACACCCTCGAGGACATTCAGAACACCAGCTCTTTCCAAATCCTCGCTTTTTCCGGCATTAATGGCGAGGTAACATGTAAGAATCAATCCATGCAACCGAGCTCTCTCGTTCACCATCAATAGCCTCATAAGAGGGGGAACTCCTCCAAATTCAATAATAGTCTTGGAGTGTTCCACGCACAAGAAATTGTCTGGACCAACAAATTTCCCTAGTGAAATAGCAGTCTCTATAGCCACCTCTTGATTCCTGTGGCCAAGTTGCTCTACTATGGGCTTAATCACCCTCGTTTCCCTCGCAGGAAATGTTCGAGCTAAGGACCCTATTGCCCGTGTTGCTGCTATCTGCAACCTGGGATCATCAGAGTCTTTGATTACCCTAATCAGCTGGTCCACAACAGCTTTCGCAGCCGGTGAGTTCGTCTTGAAAGTCCCCCTTCGGAGGTCCGCATTAGATTCAGCTGCAGATGTTATCTCCATTATAGTCATCAAGCAATTAAACTGCAGTTCACCTTCTTCTGTCTCCACAATCTTTGCCAAACAGAGTAAACCCTTTGTTTCTGTGATCCTCCTACTATTTGCCACACTTCCTCTCGCAAGCATCCACAATGCTTCGGCACAGCTAATTTTAAGTTGATGTTTTACCTCAGGTTTCTCATTCTCCCTCTCCTTTCGATAACCCCCTCCTCCTCCTTTGCTACTTCCTTCTGAGTAATGCATGGACAAAGAAGGACCAAATCCAGGCTTATATAAATTTTTCTTCTCCATCTCTTTATTGATTTGAACAAGGGAATGAATACTTTGTTTCCCTATTTTGAGCTTTGAGTCATCCATGAACAAATCAAATGATAATAGTGTGACAAGTGGCCTTATCACATTCTCCCTGGCAAAATCTTCTTGTGCAACCGGGCAATGGCTGGCCATTTCAGCCACCAAATATGCAACCTTGATCTGAACCTTCATTGGCGAATCACCTAAGACATGGACAATAATTGGAATCCCTAGGCCACTTATGATTGCTTGAACTCTTTCAACATCATCCGCTAAATTAGTAAGCGCAGATGCAGCAGCAATTTGCCCTTCAACCGATGAACCATCCTTTAACAATTTCAACAGAGGCAAGAGCCCACCTTCTTCAACAATGATTTGTTTGTTCCTATCATTATCTCTGGCCAAAGAAGCTAATTCATTAGCAGACTCAATCTTATCTTGCAATTGCCCCATATGCAGAGAAGCAATGAAAGACCAAACCCATGAAATGATGGGATCGTTGCTAGCAATAGGAGGCAAAGTAAGAACAATACCTCCGCCGGGTCCAACTACATCAAAAATGCTCAAAACCCATTTCATATCAGCCACGGAGGAATCCAGGAGTGATAGCAACTTCCTAAAATCCGCGGCGGTGACGATTGTGACAACACGGCGGAAGATGCTGCGTCGCCTGCATTTCTTTACCAGGGTTAGAGATTTTTCAAGATTCTTCGAAACTTCAGCGGCGATACGACGCAGTGGTCGGTCGTAGAAGGTTACTCCGGCGGTTGGAGATGTAGCCAGTCGGACGGCGGAGCGCAGCATCTGACATAGTCGTTCGACTTTCTTGCCAACCTCGGAGCACTCAATTTTAAATGAATCTGCTTCTTTAACCGCTTCGCTAATTTGGTCAGACAAAAGGATCGGAAAGGACAGAACCTCGTCAATTCTTTTTTCCTGCTGCTCCATTGCAGCCTGCTTTTGGGGTTGAATTTGCGGAGTAATCGTTGTTGGCGTGACTGCAGTTTGCGACGGTTTTACTGCCATTGCAGGTGAATCGAGAAGGCAGATCGTGCAAGAATTCTTATTTCGGAGAAGCTTTTTGGGGGGTTTCAGTTGCCGATGGTCGTCGTCGGAGTCAAAAATGACGAATTTGGTTTTCCCCTCTCAAGTAGCGAAGGGGGAAGAGTTTCCTTTTGCGAGTGATTAAATTCCACATAATTACAACCTGGTTTGGTTTATCCTGAGATTTTAATTTAAAAAACAAAGCTAAACAAAACGGAAAATGGACATGGTGGGGTAGGGGTATGAGTCAAAGCAATGCGGTAGGACTTAATTCGTCGTCGAAAAAATATGATCGGGTCTGAAATTTTGGGGCGATAAAGCAATGGAAATCGAAATTTATTATTGATTCTGGCATTATTTCGATGCGAGAATTTTAGAATCGGTATTATTTTTTTATTTCGATGTCCGGAAACCCACTAAAATGTGTCAGTAACAAAATTCTGGACAAGAAATTTCGGTACACCTAGCAACTCCCAAATTAAGTAAGCGTCACAAAACGACGTCATTTTATTAAAAAAAATACTGTATGGCACAAAACAACGTCGTTTTGTGTCGCTTACTTGATTCGGGAGTTGCTAGGTGTACCGAAATTTCTTGTCCAGAATTTTGGTACTTACACATTTTGGTGGGTTTTCGGATACCGAAATAAAAAAATAAGACTGGTTCTGGAATCCTCGCATCGGAATGATGCCGGGATCAGTCATAGATTTCGGTTTCCGGCTGCTTCGCCACCCAAAAAACTAAAATCCTATTGAATAAGCATTTTAAGAGTAACAAACTTAACCCTAGCCTTAAACGGTGTGTTACGAGGGTTAAAATAAAAGTTTAGGATCAGTTCTATTTCAGAACCGGTCATATTTTTTTATTTCGGTGATCCGAAAGCTACCTAAATAGGTGTGTACCGAAATTCTGGACAAAAATTTTCGGTTCACCTAGCATTATTGACTTAATTTTTAAGCATAACATTCCTTTTGTTTAAAGCCAATATTTATATGATTTTAGTTTTCGACACGGTTCTTGAATGATTTCGACACGATGATTCCAAAAACAATGACGAATTTAATTTTGCCATCTAGAAATCGAAAAAAGACCTTATCAAATTTTTGGTAAACTACCTTTTGGTAAGCCTAGCGCAACTCTAGCTCAAATTACTGAGGTATGATTTTTAGACATGATTGATTTTATATGTAATATGAGTTTAGTGAAATGTGATAATTTATACTATATGCAAGTACATAAAATAGTAGGGGTAATCACATGTTCACGAGACAGTGTAATTTAATTTAAATATTTCAAAATTTATGTATATTTAATAATTTGTACTTTATTGTTAATTAAAATAAAATAAAATAATTAAATTTTATGATTCGTTAATTCTTTATCAAACTCGCAAGCATGTGTGCACATATTTCCCGCCAAATTTATAATATCTAACCCGACACCCGACAGGTAATAAATATTTTTCGAGTTCGTATGGTAAAATTCTATTCAAAAAAGTTCAAAGAATTTCAGGTCAGGTATGCCCATAGTCGAAAGTTTTAATAAAAAATAAAAATATAAGTCCATTTTCAAATATTGAGTACGCAAAACTTTTTTTTTAGTAATCAAACTTCAAATTCTAGTAAAAAACTGAATATATATATATATATATATATATCCAAACAAGAATCTAATGAAAATGAAATATATTACAGATAAAAATATTATTTGTAATTACTTTTGTTTTGTGTATTTTATAGGAATACTAAATCAGAAGCGATTCTAGAACTTGGCAATTGTGAGTGTTTGATTTTTACCAGCAGCTCTAGATGATGAGAATTGACGTAATTAGCCATATTACACCAAGGGTTCTATATGATCCCCAATTTTCTTTGCGGTAAGTTGTTTGATCTTTTTCATGACAACCCGTATTCTTGCATGGCCCAATCATTTTTTCGTCAATAAGGTACTTATTCTTCAACTTACTCTAAATTGTGCCTCCAACCATCTACTCCATAGTTCATATAAATCTTAAATCTTCTCCTTTACCTCTCCAGAATCCATAAGCTGATCCTTCCTTCTCTTGCATTATAAACTCTTTGATCCGTGATTCAAAGAGTTTATAATCATGCAACAATGGTACCCTTTATACACATTATTCAAATTTGGGCCGCCAATCTCGACTTACTCGTGTCACTGATTGTTACATGCACAAATAAGATCATGCACAATTCGCATATGAGAATCATGAAATGTTATCAACTATATCAAATATAGTCAAAGAGATTGACCCAGTGGTTTTAAGAATTAGGTTAAGAGTTAAATTATCTTCAACGTCATGAGCCTGTAAAATATGGTTTGATAAGTGTATCTTAACTCCCGAGCTTAGTTAAGGAAGAAGACTACAAATTTAAGAAGGAGATCAATGCTGGAAATAGATTCAAGTAGTTTGTACCTGCAACTCAGCATGCAATCTTGCGACAAGAGAATCTTCCTGAATCGCCAGGTTTGTCATTGATCACCCAAAATGAAAGCTGGATGCAGAAACTGACTTTCTTCAAATAAAAGAGGAAACGTTACAAGCCCAGAGGGAAAAGAAAATCAAGATCGGGAACTTCATCAGCTACAACGACGATGAAGATGAATAGAGAAGTCGGACAATTATCAGGTCCCAAAACTACCCCAAATGTAAAAATATTTTTTGCCGGTGTAGAGTGGTGGGTCAGGGCCGCTTAAAGCCCAATCTTGTACAAAAACAATTTCGGTTTTTTAGTTAATGAAATTCAATTGCCTTCCAAAAAAAAAAAAAACTCCGGGACAAGTTGAATTTAGATACTTGGTGTGGTTCCCATACCTTATAAACTATATCAAGTACTATTAATTTAATTCTGGGAATTGAGAGATGTAATAGGAAATTTGGAATCTAACCATATAAACAGAACCCAGAACTATATCTACACATAATGACTACTCTACATAACAACTATGTGACTGGAAACGAATTGTAAAATAATACAGTTACAGAAAAGCTACATACATGATACATGAACGAATATAACAAGCTCACACCATCGCTATATACATAAATAAAGTTGGCTTTTCATCTCTGAAGGAATAGGGCAGCGCCAACAAGACCCATCCATAGAGTTAAGGACACCCAGAATGCACGATTGTTTTCCATACCAGTCGGTGGTTTCCAAACCAAGAAGTCTCCCAAGTAATCCTTCGTTGAGGGAAGCTGATTCGTTATGGAGCCACTGAATCTTTGATCCTTCTCCTTGTATTTGTCACTCCATGAACCTGCATAACTGAGAACAAGTGGACCTATGAAACAAATGGGAACTGACATGTACTCTCAGTAGGAAAGAACAAATGATTACGCTCTGTTCGAGAAAACGGTCGCCCAGGCCACTTAGGCGCCGCCTAAATGCTAGGATGTTACCCTCCACCTTGCCCGAATTCTCGCTTAGACCGCTTATAAGCCCGGCGGGCGCCTAGGCACTGGGCAACCCCGGTCGGCCTAGCGCTTTCTCGAAAACTGTGATTAAGCAACTTCATTCCCAAACCCTCACCTCAGCTCCCTCTAATACGTTGGTCATACTCATATCATATACAAACTCACCTATCATAGCTAGAGCCTATCAGTGGGATTGTAACCATCTCCTCCTGGGTTATCTTGATCTTGGGTGCTTGCAGGATGTACCGCAGCTCTGCAGCCTGGCGTCGAATGCTGACACTGGGATGCTTCATTTCCAGTTCTTTATACAAAGAAATGCACTCAGCATGACGATTATTGGCCTCATAGGCCATAGCGAGCCATATTTGTATCTGAAGGAAAGAATAGTATGCCATGTGAAGCTTGAATTAAGTCTTGGATAAAAGCAAATAAACTTACCCAGAATTAACATGATAACATACCTCACCCCCGAACAAGGTCGGCCGGGGAATTATCGTAAGAGCAGCTTCAAGAAACTCAATTGCACGTCCATACATACCTCTCTCATAAGCTTTCTGCCCCAGATCAAACATCAACTGAGCTGTTTTTCGTCGTTCTGCTTGCTCCCTCGCTACCTATGGTAACATTTCAAAACATACTTAATTAGAGACACAAACGCGCTAGTCCCTCGCTAATTACTCAAGGGGAAGAAGCAAGTAGAGTAACTTAAAGACGGTTCATACCAATTACCACTTAATATGCTCATTGTTGATAAATGGGGAAAAAGCTTCATGCAACAAGCAAATGAGAGCCTTCTGCAGATTGTCAAAGACTGCTTATCTTACCAACTATATATTATGTTTTATTGGCACTAACTGCAAAGACCTGGTGCGTCCACCTAATATTATAGAACTTTGATAGTTTCTCAGCAATCTTACCAAATATGTCAGACAAGATACCAGTGTTCGACAAATAGACGGACCATAGGCGGACAGCGACCGCTCAGCACCTAGGCAGCCGCCTAAGCGGGCTTATAAGCGTTTTAAGCAGGAATTCGAGCAAAGCAGAGGGAAACATCCTAGCGCCTAGCAGTGCCTAAGCGACCTAGGCGACCGTCTTCTCGAGCAGAGCAAGATACAAGAAACTATCAAAGTTCTTTACAGGCTTACCACCTACCAACTCTGCTGAGAGATGCGCGTACTTCACTACAGCCTACACGGATGTGTTTATGTAATCATTGAATTGCAAAGCAGGACAAGTACCAACATGTAAGTACATCACAAACTAAAATAACTTTCTATTAACCGCAACTCTTATTCATTAACCAAATAACATAGAAGACTAATATTCCTAATTAGCGACTTAATTAAGTCGGAAGAGGGCCTAGTTCTTCTTTTTTCCCCAAATGGCTAACGAAATTGTAACTCTGGAATTTAAGATCATTTGCAACAGAAAGAGAGATAGATAAAATAGGCAGCGGAAATCGAAAAGGATACAGTTTAACCTTCTCGAGTTCTATTTTAACTCTCATTCTCTTCTCTTCTTCTGTCCCTTCACCCTGCCCACCGTTGGCTCCACCATCTCCATATTCTTCATCAATTTTATACTGCAACTCCTCAGCTTTCTTCTCTAATTCCTTCCTTTCTTCAATCTCGTTCACTCTTCTCCTCATCTCTATCTCCCAATCGAACTCCTCGTCTTCCCCGAGCTCATCCTCTAAACCGTTCCCGTTCTCATCGTCACTCGAATTCTCGTATTCCACCTGATTCACCTTTGAATGATTCGATTTCTTTTTATTCAAGTGCCTCTCTTTGTGATCGAAAGCCGATTCCAAGTGAGGGTTTTGACGGAGATCCTTTTTAAATAGGTTCAAAATGACATCCGGGGGAAGGTGCCGAAACCTCCGATCGGGGATGGCGGAGCTGATGACGAGGTCCAGAAGCGGAGATATGTTGCTGACGACTGACGCCATAAGAAAGGCGAGGGTTTGAAGGAAGACGACGAAGCGTGGAAGTTTTCTCTGGAAGTTATAATGCGGAAGCCCAGCTGTTTGCGGTTGGCAATTTTTCGGGAAGATATTCTTGGAAAGTAGAACGGAAATTGACACGACAAGAAATGGTTCGTATTGGGCCGCTAAGAATTTGGGCTAGTATTATTACACGTTGCGGAAAACAAAATGTGGCCATTTTTTGCCACAAATCTTTGAAAATTGCACCTAACTCGTGCCTCATCTGAGTTCTACGATTAAAGTGTTGGAACTTGGAACCACCGTTAAATATGGTTTAACCTAGTGATTTTTATAATGACAATTGCATTCCTCATGATTTTTTATCTATCACAGCCAAGGAGATCAAAGAAAAGACAAATACTTTGGTGAGTTTAGTATCTTTCAATCCTAGTTATGGGATGGTTTGTGCAGTGTACAGGGGAGAATGTAGACTCCGGTAATTGGGGGTGCTCAGGTGTTGTTATATCGCTTTGCCTGATTTTTTGACAACATTTCATGTTGTCCCATTCAACAAACTAAATACCAAATCAATGTAAGAGTCACTCATTCCTTAATATCAATTTACTTCTCATTCAGCAAATAGAAACTTTGATCTTAATCTGTACAACAAGAACTTAACATCAGGATTAAGATACTTCATGCATATCATTAGCTTTTACATTCATTCAGCAGCACAGTTATCTATTTCTTGAATAATAAGATCAAAAATCTAAAATAATAATATAATATAAATAAATATATAAAGAAAATTCACTTACACTTTCAACAATTCATTCCAATAATCATTATAAATTCTACACTTCGTCAATTCTTTTTTCGTTTTTTAAAGTAAAGTTAATGCATAAACTAAGTTCTTGAACTTTTGTTGAAGGACTATTGACAATATTTGTATTTTTCCAAACAATTTCACCTAATGAATCTATATTAAAATATATTTTTTGTATGTTTTGCATCACTAAATGATATTGATATAAAATATTTAGAATATCAATAATATAATATAAAAATAAAATAAATGACAAGAAATAAAGGGTAAATGATATATAAAAAATATATATTTATCAATACAATTGAAATACAAAGTTATGTAACAAATAAACAAAATAGAAATGATACACGGTTTGTATAAATACAAATATAACTAAAGATGTTTTGACACTAAAAAAATACAATAAAGATAAATGACACATTGTCATAATGTTGTACACACAAAATCAAAACTTTTTTCTCTCTCCATTCTAATATTTTTCAACTTTTCGTCTTCTTTAACATTCTCCTCTCCAACTTTTGTCTACAACTTTTTTCCTCATATTTTTTTCTCTTCTTTCCTTCTATACTTAAGATTTTTTTATGCCTCGACTGGGGGTGGTTGAGCTCCCCCAATAGATCCGCTCATGGTGTGGTTAGATTGTGTTAAAGAATAAAATGGTTAGGAAAATAAAGATGTAAATAAAGAGGATAAATTATAAAGAATCCTAACTTATTAGAATTCCTGACTTCTAGGGAATAGTGGAAAACGCGTATTGTAACTATAAAAGGAGAACTCCTCCATAACTGAAAAAACACACGAAAAAACCAGAAAAGAAAAGAAGGAAGAGCTCTTCTCGTGGAGTAGGCAATTTACCGAACCGCGTAAAACCTCTTGTGTTCTTTACTATTCTGCCTATTATGGTATCTGAGTATGTTTGATTCTTGTTATTCTCGTCATCTACCTACGGTTATCCTCGTTTCCGGTTATACGGCGCACCATGGGATATAAGACCCTGGTGCTTACCGACAACAGCAGCGACTTGGCTGCACAGTTTGAACAATTCCAACTGTTCATGAAGCAGAAATCCACAAACAACAATGATGCTGCCTCATCCTCTTCCAATTCGGAATCAGAGGAGCCGAAACTCTATGCCGTCATCGAATTCAAACTCGATGATCACAACTACGTACTTTGGGCCAGACTTATGGAGGTTTATATCGTGGGACGGGTCCGATACCAGTTCATCACCTGGGAGGCGAAAGCCCCAGATGAAATTGATCAAGGTTATTCCAGATGGAGGGAACAGGATTCCCAAGTATTTGGCTGAATCACTCGCTCCATGGAGCGCAAATTAGTCCAGAAATATGCACACTATCCGAATGCATATGAATTGTGGAAGATTTTGAAGCGGACTTTTACTGTCAGAGAGAATAGCCTCCAGATCTACGACCTTATTACCAAAGAAAACCGACTGAAGCAAGGTACGACTACAATTGAAGACTTCTATGGCCAATGCTCGTCTCTATGGCTGGAGATTGACCGTAGGTGGCCAAATCCAATGGAGACAGTGAATGATATCGAGAAATTCAATAGAATTCAAGATGACCATCGGCTATTTGGCTTTCTCGCCGGGCTCAATGATGAATTTGAGCCAATTATTCGAGACTTGTTGAAAATTAACCCTCTGCCCTCGGTATAAGTCGCTTATGCGACTGTCCGATGGGAGGCTACCCGAAAAATGATTATGCATTCCACAAGAGCCTCCGTCGCGCCGAACACATCATCGGCCATTGGAGCAGGTTTAGCCGCCCTGAACAGTCAGGGGCAAATCCAGCAACCAGGAGCCAAAAATCAATCATTCCTGGTTCAGTGGTCGAGCAGACAACGATCAGAAGGCCCGAATCCGACAAATTCATCCTTTCGTCGGAAACAAGTCCGCTGTGATTTCTGTATCATTCTTGGACATATCAAAGTCGAATGTTACCGTTATAATGGGAAAGATGACTCACGAAAGGCACGGGGAGCTGCGACAGTCGCAGATGGAGGCCACCCAGACGTAGTCGCCGGCAACATCTCCATCGCCAATCTAGGGCACGGGAGAGAAAATATCTCAGAGTAATCCACTCCATTGTTTGAGTGTATCTTTTCGCTACCTGGCGTGCCTTGAACCTTTCAATAGTATCATCTGCCTTTCTCTTGATGGTGAAGACCCATCTACAGCCTACAATCTTCTTTTTTGGAAGTAAGTCACAGCTTACCAAGTTTCATTCTTCTTAAGGGCATCAATCTCTATGGTATCAGAGCTGGGAGAGAAGGGTCCGAATGAATCTGTATCGCACGATCCAGGTAATGAGAAGTAGTATTTCTGTTTTTGTCCCTCAGATATAACAAGTGCAAGATTTTTCAAGTAGGGGTCCTTTGGTAATATCACTGAGACTGACAATAAATGTGAAATCAGGCCATCCGAACTTGGGCCAAAATCTATTTTTTCTGGGCCCAAGTCTGCCAATTTTTCTGCAGAATCCAGAATTGGGCCAGAACCTATTTTTTCTGGGCCCAATTCTGCTAATATTTCTGCAGGGCCGAACCTTGGGCTGGGGTCTGTTTATTCTACAAGTCAGGATTTTATTAATTCTGTTGGGCCGAAATCTGATGATTATGCAGGGCCAAATTCGATTTGTCCTGCAGGGAACGTGTTGGGCCAAAATTCGAACAAAAGTACAGGTATCGGGCTAAATAGGCCAACTCCGATTGTTGGGTCCGTAAATGCGGGACCACGTAATGATAAAAATGGACAATGGATATTCGATTGGGGCGCCACTGACATGATCACCTATGATATTTCTGATATTGCTCATATGCAGGAATTGAGAAAGGAGGTTGTCCAAACCGCAAATGGAGAGTTTGCTCCTGTGAAAGGAGCCGAGGTTATTGATATCTTTCCATCCATCAAACTATAGAACTGCTTATATGTATCCGCTTTGTCGTATAAGCTGCTTTCTATTAGTCATGTGTCCCGTGGACTCAATTTTGTGGTCATGATGTATCCTTCTTTCTGTGTATTGCAGGATATCCGTTCGATGAGAATAATTGAGCGTGACACTGAGAGGAACGGCATATACTATGTTGACGAAGTGGACTCGATGCCGGGAAGGACACTCTTGACTCATGGTTCTACCCAAACTCAAAGTTAGTTGTGACACCGACGTCTTGGTCATCCGTCCCACAATTATCTCCGCCGAGTATTTCCTAAGGCCTCTAGTACTCCTTTATATTGTGAAACATGTATTTTAGCTAAGAGTCACAGACAGCCATTTCCTCTTTCGAACATTCGAGTCTCGCACATTTTTTCTTTAGTTCATTCTGATGTTTGGGGCATGCTCCTTCGGTTGGAGGACAGGGATTTCGATACTTTGTTTTATTTATTGATGGCTGCTCTCGGGCAACTTGGATTTATTTTATTCGTCATAAGTCTGAGGTATTCGATATTTTCTCTCAGTTCTATCATATGGTCTCTACTCAATTTCACACAAAGGTTCGCATCCTTCGATCAGATAATTGGGGAAGTTTGTGAATCAACAAGTGCAGGCTTTTCGTTCGAAAAGTGGCATGATCCATCAAACAACCTGTTCCTATAGTCCTCAGCGAAATGGTGTAGTAGAGAGGAAAAATAGGGTTTTACTTGAAATCATCTGGGCACTTATGTTCAGTGTACGAGAAGTTGGGCGGCGTTGG
>JAOYMZ010091867.1:0-10748 GCA_025802335.1 Pinguicula primuliflora
CTCGTCCCACCCCATACCGGGGTGGAAAGGGTATGGGGGTGTGGGGCGGCCTTGTGGGAACCGGCAACCGGTTCCCAAATGGAGGGGGAGGGAAATTTCCCTCTCCTTCTGGGTAGCCTTATATAGTTGGAATTGTAATGTGTGTAGAAAATTGTATAAAAGAATAGGACTATATAATCTTCCCATACTAACAATTATCATCATCACTTCCAAGTCCTCAAACACAAACACTACAGTCTACAAAAACGTCATTAGAAGCATGTATCATCAATTCATATTCCACATGACGGATGTATGATCTTCCAAGTCCTCAAACACAAAAACTAAATGACGGGAGATCAATTTTATCTTTCTCTTAGACATTATATCAAACAACTTCTGCATATAAAATCCATGAGACAAGAGAAATAATATTACCTTCAAATTGTGGAACAAATGGTAAGGATTCAAAAAACTATTGTTGCTTTGCAGGTTAGTTCGATTTTTATGGGTGTTTACGTCGAAATCGATTTGTTGAAAGGAACTCATAACTTGTTCTTCGTTTTCGTGCATTCTGTTGAAATGTGGATTGATTGGATTTTTCTGCGCCTATTTGCTGCAAATTCGGTTTGGTCATGGGCGGGTCGGTCACGAATTTGCCACTTAGATGATGGATTGAATCTGACGGCTAGCAAAACAAATCGCGACATAAGAGCAAATATTATGAATATAATAATCTGGACCAAAAGTACAATCTATACTTGTCACCACCCGTCGTTAAAATTGGTTGCACCATTAGAGATCAAAAGCCCCATTTCTAAAATTATTTTCCCGTGGGTTAAGTTGTCCTTAATAGGATTTTAGAAATTTCCTGCGACAGTGCCCGAACCGCACCAGAACATTAGGCTTTTGATCTCCTACGCATGCCCTTTCCAATAGTGAAATCAATTTTGACGACGGGTGGTAGCAAGTATGATCATACTTTTGGCTGTACATATAAGGTTGTACACCCAACATTACTCTATAATTAGATAAATGATTAATAAATATAATTTTAATATAATTCTAATTCTTCTCTCATGCCCCCATAAGATGGACAATGTGTGGCATTAATCTTTTCACCAAGAAATAGAAAACAAGGTCTAAGAAGAGCCTTCATGACCATCAACAATCTAGTCAATGGCGGGAACATGAGCAACACGAATGAGACCTTGCTGAATCTGATCTCAAATATAGTGAAAATTCAAAGCATGTGCTTCATAAGGGAATTGAACACGGAGTTTGGGTAAAGATAGGCGTCACAAATGTTCTCTCAATAGATGACTGACACAATAAGGAGTGAAACTTGAAGTTCATGCAGAAGCAAGGTTCGAGAAGTTATTGGACATTCCCTGCACGCTAGGTGGCCTCGGGGCCGTCGAGATGGCTAACCCGGATGCCCAAGCAGCCACCCATTGCCTAAATTTTTTGAAATAAATATTTTTTAAAAAATATAAATAATTTTATTTAAAAAAAATTATTTCGCCAATAATTGGAGAACTAAATTTCAAAATGGGGTTGAGGTTCCCCTCTCCAACGGAGTTCCCTTCCCATCCCCCAATGGTTCGCGAGTCAAAAACCCAAATGTTGGGGTTGACCCCCAACGGTAACCCCAACTGTTGGGGCTCCCAACACCCCCCAACGCTCCCAACACCCCCAACCGTTGGGGTTGGGAGCCTCAACTGTTGGGTCGAGATCAGTAATGAACGATTAAGATTAGAATTCAGATTGGTCTGGTATATATCATGCCGAATTAGCAAATTTCTGATCTCTCTAGCACAAAACTCTCTCTAGTGAATAGAATTCTACCACAAATCATTGGGAAAATTTCCTGGTCACGAATAGTTTCCAAGTTTATTGAGAGCCACAACGATCCTCACAGTACACCGAGAAAAATTCATTTGTTGAGGTCTCGCCGAACGATAAATAATGCCCAAAACATCTTAACAGAGTAACTTTAAGCTGTAAATCCAATGAGGAAGACTATTATTAATCATTTTGTTGTTTTTTTAAGTAGGCAAATGAGAGAAATACTCCCGCTCCTCCTCAATATCCGAGAGTTTTTTACATTCCCGACTAATCTAGGGGGCCCACACCCAGCCCAAAGGCTCCTAGCTCCTATGGATTAGGTCAGGCCAAACACTTTTGCTGGGGTCTTGAACTCGAGATCTCTTAGTCAGGAGTTCACCTAATTGCCATCAGACCAAGTTTTCTTGATTAATCATTTTGCTTGTTACTTTGGCTTAAATGCATGATATTGTGTTCGTGGAGAATTCTCAAAATTGTTGCAATACTTTTACTCTAGCGTTTTTGAACATTCATAAGGATATATATTACTGTTGTGTTTTTGTTTATGAACATCAAATTTTGGTGATTACGTTGCAGTTGTACACAATATTTGGTTTAGCTTTTCTCATTTTCTAACTGGGAGTGTTTGTGTTGACATATGATTATAAATCAAATTAAACACTCATTTATAATTCTGACTGCTGCAATCATAGGAAATTAACTACATCGATAGAGGGGCCATACACAGTAGATTAAAAATTTCATGCTCTGACAGAGTTCCGGCAACTTCATCGCCAGAATTTTCTCAAAAAAAGCTGCTGGCCAAATAGGAGCTCCGCAGCAGAGGCTCTTGTAAGCCACCCACTCGTGGATGGGGACGAGGCCTTCTTGTCACACCCTGTAGAACCAAGCGGAGGAGGTACTGTAATGATTTTGGCAACCAACTCCATGTCGCCAGTCTATCGCAATCTCAACCTCCTGCACCAAGACAAAAAAGCTAGCTACCTTAAGCACAAGATCAGAAGCAGGAGTAGGAGATAAAGCCATATAGAGAAGAGGTCCAACAACAGACTGAGGTCCCATCTCAGATAACCCAACTCGTCAAGTCCCCAACAGTATTGATATGTTTATAAAATGCTCAACCACGGATAGGAACCTCCCCGTCTAGCTTGGGACGAATTGAGAGCTCCAAAACTAGGTTGTATTTTGCATAAAAGAACTCCTTACATAGCCTGTGAGGCCCTTCCAACAATTCCCACGCTAATTTGATCATAAAAATCTTGTTCACCTCCCAAAAGCGATTTAAGCCTAGATCGCCTTTCGCTTTGCTTGTGCAGATGTGTCCCAACCTACAAGCACTTTCCCAGATTCATTAGAATTGTCCTGTTAGAGAAAGGACCAAATCACTCAATGGAAAAAAGTGCAACAAAATTGAATGTAACAAAGTCGTCAGAATATCACAACTTCTAATTTCTTGTATATTAACTCTTCATTGATATAGTCAATTTTGACAGCAAATAGTGCATATCAATGTTTAAATTAATATATAATAATATATAAAATTAACGTGGACTATTTTAATTTGTCATTTTTTATTCAAATTTTACTCGATAATACCGACTTACCGTACCCACCGTACTACCGCTAAGAAGTTTCTGGATTGACACTCCCCTCGATGGGATTTGAATGCGTAGAAAGGTCCCACCCACCCACAATTCTGAAAGACAGCAGCAGTCTCCAGAATTCGGAGTCCGTTTACTTTCACGAGTTCCGCTGTTTGTATTTGCCCCACGGAATCCATCAACCGGAAACCCAAAAAATCTCGTATTTATCTTCAAGATTTCGATTTATTTATTTATATATAAGAAGTTTTCCAATCCTCTATCGTTCATATAGAGTCGGAATCCATTGCTTAGATCTCGATGCTGCACTTGTTCTTCGCTGTTGCGTTCTCTGCAGTTCCATTGACTCTGTACATCCCTCCGATTAGAAGCTTGAATCTGTTCGTAGAGACGATGGAGGGTATGTGGAAGGAGTCGAGTGCTCAGGCTGCGAGAATATATCCCCGTCTCAGGTATGCGTGCTCCAGGATCTTCAACTGTTTGCTGTTGACGAATACCAGGTAGGGATTGAATGATTTGATCTGGACTTCAATTGGATTATCGTCGAATCACAAGAATCAGAATCGCCATGGAAATTGTGGAGTAAAACGGGTAGAAGAGTAGAAACAGAGGGTTCTGTTCCTCGTTTGATGTAGTTAGAAATTGAGAGGTCCAACTATGCTCTTCGACAGATTGCGGAATTTTAGTTTTTTTTCATGATGACATACATGTGCTTGTGTAGTGTATGTGTGTATATACAGAAAGTAGTTTGTATTGTTTGATTGATATGCTAATGGGAGAAAAAAAAGGATGATTCTGATGTGCAAAATCTCGTGAATTCCCAGATCCAGGATT
The DNA here is from genome assembly GCA_025802335.1 of Pinguicula primuliflora. Classification (NCBI taxonomy): domain Eukaryota; kingdom Viridiplantae; phylum Streptophyta; class Magnoliopsida; order Lamiales; family Lentibulariaceae; genus Pinguicula; species Pinguicula primuliflora. The sequence continues at coordinate 4,263 of JAOYMZ010091867.1, forward strand.
GAAATCCTTTTGTCTGTGTATATCAACTCCCCGTCGTACTGGATGTGAGAGGATGTATTTTGCTGGTTTACATGGTTTGCAGGGCTCGTCTCATCTTCGAGTTCCCAACCCAAGTAAACGGGTGTTTTTTTTGTTTTTTTTGTGTGGATAAGGAAGGAGATTTTATATATTTGCGTAGACTTCACCACTTGGTTTGTTTTCCCATATTAGAATACATGCAATAAATCACATTAGACCACCAATTTTCTAGCCCAATTTTTGGTGCGCCCGCAGAATGGCCCAAGAATCCATCTTCATCTTTCCTATCACCATTTCTTCGTAGATAATTCTGTTGCGAGCCTTCCAAATCTCCCAGATACAGTGTATCCAAATCAAACCCCATATTTTCCTGATACTGTTCGGGAAGGCGTCATTTCTGCTCAAGTTTATCATTTCCGGCCAGGTATCCAGGGCAGGGAGTGAGTAGTTAATCCAATTCAAAATCATCTGCCAAATTCGTCGCGATTTGTCACACCGCAGGAATAAGTGATCCACACTTTCGTGTTCCGCCATACAGAGTGGGCAATAGATGTCTGCAGCTGAGATTCTCCTTCTGGCAAGATTATCGGCCGACGGGATACTATTGTGCAAGACCTTCCAGCAAAATCTAGAAATTCTCATCGGTAAAAGCCTTTTGCCAAGCCTTTTGCCAAGCCTTGGATGCTAGTTCGTTGCAATTGATGCCTTCTCATTCATCATTCATTATCTGGGTGTATATTTCACAACAGTTGAAAAAATTTCTCTCAGAACGATTGAAAAAACTTCTCTCACAATGATTACGTAAAGTGGAGAATAGTTTAAATGAGAAATCTTCTCATTCAGACTTTGAGATGATTGTTATCATTTATTGTTACATCATCATTGTAATACAGCTGTTCAAATTCTCGATTTACACCATGACATTTAGTCGGGACAGTAGAGTTTGGAGGAGAATATTTCATTAGTTTAAATAGGATATGTGGAGAAAATTTGGAATACCTTGAGCTCAAGTTTATGATGAGGATACCAACATTCCTATCAAATTAATCCATGCGCGCACACACAAGACCTGAACTCAAAAAATTATAGTCGGGCTCGCTTTTCTTACGAGGATCGAGACACCGGTTATGAGCTGGTCCCAATTTAAGACATACAATACCATCTTCCCTGTTGTCCTGGTGAGAATGAAGCAGGGGCAGGTTTCTGCAGAATGGACCAATAGTATCCTTTCATAGGCTAACCCCATCCTACATAACGGCGCATCCTTTCCTGGGCTAGTCCCTGATTCAGCATTCGCAATTGTGGTCATCATGTCCATCTGAGAACGCGAAAACAAAAGAGATGTTCTGAGAAAATCTTCTTCTGTTTCATTCCATGTATATAGATTTACATATATAGAGGTTTTTCTATCCTAACTGCTCTCCTCAATCAACGGAATGTGATCCCTACAATTTAGGGATCACAATTAGTGGAAAAGGATTTGAATGTCTGCTAGCTGATCTTCAGATCTCACAAAAGAGAGCGTCACAATCTTGCTTTCCAGCTTCGCCTTGATAAAGTGCCTGTCGATGTCAACATGCTTGGTCCGATCATGTTGAACTGAATTTTCTGATATATGGATGGTTGCTTTGTTGTCACACATTAGTGGACAGACCGTCTTGGGTGGATACCCGAGTTCCGTCATTAACTTGATGAGCCATAGAATCTCGGTCACTCCTCGAGCAATTCCTTTGAACTCAGCCTCTGCGCTAGATCTTGTAACTACCTTTTGTTTCCTACTCCTTCATGTGACAAGATTACCATCAACAATGGTAAAGTATCCTGAGATTTACCGTCGATCTACTGGAGTACCTACCCAATCAGCATCAGTGTATGCCTCTATCTCCAAATGTCCAAGTCGACTGTAGAGTACTCCAGTATCAGGGGATTCCTTCAAGTACCTCAAAATCCTCAAGGTCGCTTCCATGTGATCCTTTTGTGGACTATGCATGAACTAACTCACAACTCCTACTGAATAAGCAATATCAGGACGTGTATGTGCCAAGTAGATAAGTTTTCCAATCAGATGTTGGTATCTACTCTTGTTTGTTGGTTCTGCTCCCTCCACTATTTTCAACCCATGGTTGAGTACCATAGGTGTATCAGCTGGTTTACACTCAACCAATCCTGTCTCAGCAAGTAGATCCAGAATGTATTTTCTTTGTGAAATGTAGATGCCCGCCTTTGATCTCATGACTTCAATGCCTAGGAAATATTTCAACATTCCTAAATCCTTCATTTCAAATTCTCGAAATAGGTTTCTCCTCAAAATCTCGATCTCTTCAGCATCATCCCCTGTAATGACCATATCGTCTACATAAATGATAAGGCAGGTGATTCCTTGCTCTCGTCGCTTCAAGAACAGAGTGTGGTCGGAGTTACTTTGAGAATACCCATATTTCTTTATGGCCACCGTGAACCTCCCAAACCAAGCCCTCAGAGATTGCTTGAGACCATATAGTGCTTTACTCAATCTGCATACTTCATGAGGTCGAAAATCAGTAGTGAAGCCAGGTGGCCTCTCCATATAAACCTCCTCACTTAAATCACCATGCAAGAAGGCATTCTTCACGTCAAATTGATGAAGGGCCAATCAAGGTTTGCAGCCATAGAGAATAAAACTCGAATGGTATCCAATTTGGCTACTAGAGAGAAAGTCTCAGAGTAGTCCACTCCATATGTCTGTGTGTATTCTTTTGCAACTAACCGAGCCTTGAATCTTTCAATGGTACCATCAACTTTTCTTTTGACAGTATATACCCAGTGACAACCAACAGTCTTTTTTCCCAGAGACAGGTCACATTTCTCCCAAGTATCATTCTTTCTTAGGGCATTCATCTCCTCCTTCATAGCACATCTCCATTCAGGAATCTTCATTGCTTCAACCTTATTTTGAGGCACATCATCACTATAAACTGCAGCAGAGAAGGCTCGGGCAGACTCAGACATGCTCTCCCTTACAATGTCAACAATAGGGTATCTCTGGATCACTTCATTGTGCTCTGGAGTAAACTGCATCCTTACCACCCCCCGGTTGGCTCGATCGGGTAACACATATCTGGGTGTAACCGGACTAACAGGCCCTGCATCATGATCAATCTCCACAATATCTACAACATGCGGTAACTCAGGGTGTAGTATACTTACTAGAGTCTTCGACGAGGAAAGCAATCGAGGTGGTGAGCCTGTGAGAACTGACTGTACTCTGTCTTCATCGTGTACTCGCCTAGGTGGTCTCCCTGACTCATGAATCGGCTCAGGTGATGCTTGTGCGTGAGGCATATGAGTCGATGTGGGTAAAGATGAGGATGATTATGGTAGTGGCGACTATACGTGAGGTACAATCGAAGAATGTGGCGGTTCGCTAATAGACATGCTAGTAAGCCAATCAAGAGAGTCATCTGTACTTACCATCTCCCCGTGGCTCCTTGATTGGCTGGGTGGCTGATAGAAGTAATCTGTCTCAATAAAGTCACAATCTATGGTGACGAACATGTGTCGTGTGTGGGGATTATAACACCGATACCCTTTTTGCAATATCCTATATTCCAAGAAGACACACTTCTCTGCACAGGGATCAAATTCTGATCTATTCACCTTTGGGATAGGACTAAAGACTGTACACCCAAATACCCGAAGGATTAGTGACAAGGGAGGAGGAATATGAGATTTTTCAGATAAAATTTGAATAGGTGTATGAAAGTTTAATGCCTGTGTAGGTTGACGGTTAGATAAATATGCAGATGTAGACACAGCTTCAGGCCAAAAACTCGATGGTACTTTAGACTCAAACATAAGAGCTCGTGTAATCTCAAGAGGAAATCGATTTTTGTGTTCAGCAACCCTATTTTACTGAAGTGTATAAGAGCAGGTAGTCTGATGCAACATTCCTTTTTCAGAGCAAAATGTTTTCATAGAATGGTTCACATATTCCCCCAATTATCAGACCGAAGAATTTGAATTTTTGTACGAAATTGAGTAAAAATCATTTGATAAAATTGGGTGAATTTTTCAAAAATCTCAAATTTAGAATGAAGAAAATATACCTTTGTCATTCTTGAACAGTCATCAATAAATAATAGGAAATATCGTAAACTGGAACCCCCAATAGTGGGAGTCGGACCCCATACATCAGAATGTACTAGTGAAAAAATTTCTGAAATACGAGTATTCGAAGGTAAATATGACTGTTTATGACTTTTGGCCAAAACACAAGTTTCGCAATAGAAAAGAAAGCTAGTAATTTTAGGAAATAACCGGCGGAGATATCTGTGGGAAGGATGTTCAAGACGTCGGTGCCACAACCAACTTTGAGAGTTGGGAGATCCTTGAGTCAGGAGAGTCTGCCCTGTCGAGTCTACTTCGTACACAAAGTACAAGCCATTTCTCTCAGTACCACACCCAATTATCCTCCTCGAACGGATATCCTGCAAGACACAAAAAGAAGTATACATCATGACAACACAGTTTAATTCCTTCGATACATGGCTTATCGAGAGCAACTTATAGGATAACGATAGAACATATAGACAGTTTGATAGCTTCATAGACGGGGAGATCTCGATGACCCTCGCTCCTTTCACGGGTGCAAATTCACCGTTTGCCATTTGAACTGCTCTCTTTTTGGATTCTTACATGTCAGTAATATCCGATAAATTATATGTGATTCTTGCATGTGGATTCTTCCATTTCGAATTTTTCGGGCCGTCGGGTCCTTTAGTGATATTCATGGATCCTATCTCGGGCCTGAGATCCAATCCGATTCCTGAAGGTCCAGATATATAGTTGGACCCTTGTCTGGGCTGCTCCTGCATAATTGTTTTTTTCGAGCCCACTCTAATCTCACAGTCAGGCTCAGAATTCAATCCATTCTCATACATCTGCACTCTGTCAAATATACCCTCGAGAAAAACTTGGCACCGATTAATTCAGATGGTCAAAAATGTAAACTTCTCGATATGGGTCCTTTACCTGGAGACTGTGCTTCGGTTTTTTCTTGGTCCCAGGTTCCTCCGATTCCTTGCCCGATGCTGATGACACTGAGCTCGCCGTCGTTGCCCTGGGCTACTACGGGGGAATTCTCGTCGATTATGGTGGCTTATGTGCCACGGTTCCATCTCCCTTTTGGGTAACCAACTCTCTTGTAACATTCTGCTCGTATGTGCCCTAGAATCCCGTCGTGAATGTTTTCTGCTTTAGTGATTAGGTCTGCTTTAGTGATTAGATCAAAAATCTGGAGACTGTCTTTTCCAGCCGTGAATGTTTTCTTGAGTATGGTCCACAATTCGTATGCTGTTGGATAATGGGCATACTTCTGGACAAGTTGCTTTTCCATCGAACGGGTAAGCCACCCGAATACCTGTGAGTCTTTCTTTTTCCATTTGGGATATGCTGGATCTATTTCTGGTGGAGGAAGGGATTGGCCATTGATGTATTCATCCCGTCCCTTGTCTGAGATATAGACTCCCATTAGATGAGCCCATAAGATGTAGTTGTGGTTATCAAGCTTAAATTCCACAACGGTAAAATGATGATCCTCTGACTCCTGTGGATTGGAGGATGATGCTGGTGAAATCTTCCCTTGTTGCTCCACGAATTGAGCAAATTTTATGGCTATTTCGCCATTTGGATCGAACAGTGACTGCTGTTTTTCTTGCTGTTTTTCAGTCATGATACATAGTTTTTTTACTGGAAAATCGTGAGGTATGTGATGAAGCAGAATCTCTGCTCTGATACCATGAGAACGCGAAAGCAAAAGAGATGTTTTGAGAATTTTTTTTATGAGAACGTGGAAGCAAAAGAGATGTTTTGAGAAAAAAAATTTTCTTTCATTCCATGTACAAAGATTTACATATATAGAGGTTTTTCTATCCTAACTGCTCTCCTCAATCTACGTAAGGTGATCCCTACAATTTAGCGATCACAATTAGTGGGAAAATATTTGAATAAATCCTTTCCCTTTATATATTTGTTTCCTTAACACCATCAAAATGCATTCATCCATAAGGGTCACCCATTTTGCTTGGGAAAACAAAAAATTGTCATGTTTCTGTATTGTAACCAAGGGGGTAGAGAAATCGTGTTTCAAAATTTCGATTGCTGCCCAGAATTCAGATAACCAATTTGAGTAGCTAGGGCTAAGAATGCCAGCAATTGTCAGTACAGGAAAATGACGCCAAGATCACCATTTTTTATCCAATCTTGAACTTTTTTAACTTTTTTTTGGTAGGTAATTTGAACTTTTTTAACTAATGAGTTAACTAAGTTATCAACTTATCTGGGCGCGAATTATTATTCTGACATCATGCATACAATTCTTTAGATCTACAAGCTCATGATGCTATCGTTTGTGCATTTATTTTTCAGGCTCATGTGCATATCTTTCGTTTTGTGAATGCTCTAAAATGATTGACTACATCTTTAATAGAA
>JAOYMZ010091878.1:0-10747 GCA_025802335.1 Pinguicula primuliflora
TAGTTGAAATGAACATGATTTGAGCCATAATCTTAGTGTTTAGGGAATGAAATAATATAAACTAATGCATGAAATAAGCCCTAAATAGGTGCTTATCATCTACCCTTCTAGGGCTACCTCCCTGTGCAAGGACTTGGTTGCCCTTTTAGCCGTTTAGGAATTGCAGCTCAATTTAGGGACTGCAGTGTCTTTGAACTTTCACTTGAACTTATCTCAGTAGACCCAAAATCATTCCTCCCGGTCTCAGATGTAAATATAGTGCAAAAAGGACTTGCAGAAGACGTCTTGTACTGTATTATGGTGAAAGAGAAAGATCACCCTTGAAGCCATTTGAGAGATGATCCATACCAGAGACTGTTCAGTCAATGAACCTGCATTTTACCCGAGATAGAAAAATCCTTCCAAACTCCGCCAAGGCGCCCTTTTCAGCATTCCATGTCTAAATAGGACTTGTAAAGCATCCCTTGGACTACATGCTTGTTAAAGGACAGACTCGCCTTGGAAGGGTGCAAAATGTCTTTTATCTCTCATTTCCTGTTTCAGCTAGGCAGCTTTTGAGATGGTTGTTTGTATTTCCAGTTTGGCAAAATCTTGTCTCCTCGTGTCTTTGGCTCCATGTCTTATGTATCTCACACGAGATTATGTTGCAATTGGCATTGAACCATCATTTTGAACATGAAGTTGAACCTGAAACACCACTTGTGCATCTCCTTGCTTAAGTTTTGGCCATTTTACCTCTTTTCTCATCAATTCTGTCAAGTGTCACCCAGTAGTGTTATATTTGAAATCTAAATCTGTTTCAACAAAATTAAATACATAAAGTGTTTAGGGAATAAGAGCTAAGAAATGATAAGCTAAAGATGCCTAAAATGTGATATGAATTTAGCTTATCAAACTACCCCACACTTAAACTTTTCTTGTCCCCAAACAATAAAACCAGTAAGAACTACAAACAACAAGACCAGACAGTGTGTATGTGGCGCTCAACTGTGTTCATTTAGTGCAAGTGTAGACTCAAGTGAGGGTATAATCTTTGGCAAGAACTACTTAGGGGTTAATGGCATCATCATGCCATCTTGGTTCATACTTCACTAGTAGTCTCAAGTGTGTCCCATTTTAATCTAAATCCTGCTTCTCTAGGGACTAACTAAACTCTTCAACCTCTACCACGATCTTAGTGCAAAAGCTTTCATAGCAATTTCAAGCCAAGTCTCAACTCCATTAGACTTAAATAGGGGTTAGTGTTTAGGTAGAGGTTTCTCTCGTTGTGGAGTTGGAGAAGATCATTATGGCCTCTTTATTTGTCTTACATGAATCGTGGACAATGTTTTATGTCAAAGCTGGACAAGGGATAGAGATGAGAACTGGCTACGGCCCTTTCTTCTTTGTCTATCATAGCCACTATTTTCTCTTTAGGTGATCAGCTCACTCTTTTGAGTCTTTGTTGCAGATCTGCTTGTTTCTTTTATGAATTTGCTCCAGAGATATCTTTTGCCTTGAAATTTTGGGACCCAGGCCTCATTTTGCTATGCAAAGGGGAATTTCACGACTCTTTTGTGACAGCTTTGCTGTTTTGATGTACCCCTGATCTTCTTTTGAGAGACCATGAGTCCTTCTTTTGCTGTTTTTCTGCAAGTTTCTGTTCCTTTTTGTTGTCAGCCTTCTGTTTGAGCTCTTGTGTGTAATATTTCTTTGATTGTAAGGGCAAGAGCAGGTTCATCAAATCTCCTCATCTATAATCAATTAAAACCTATATCACTCCCATCCCTCATTCAAAAATATGAACACTTGACTTAAGATACACTACATAGCTTATGCAGTCCTTCAATCCCATGAAGAGTTCTAGTTTGTGTTTCCCAGATATGAAAAATAGATCACAGGCCACAACAATATATGTATACATAGCTCAGCATTTACCCAATCTCAGCAATAATAAGCAAAAATTTAATAATTTTGCCCCTAATAGTGCTTCAGCTGCAAAATAGGTACACACATCTACATTACTAACAAGCTGTGCTACAAAACCCCTACCTCACACTTAAAATCTCACTTGTCCTCAAGTGAAAGTGAAAAATATGACAAAGTTCATAGAATTATGGAGAAGAAAGGCATGAAGCAACAAAACCTGGTGTGAAGTTCTAGCACTTTTTGCTCAGTGCATTCTTCTATCAACAGTTGATCTCAGGAGTCTCATCTCATCCTTAGTGTGAAATCCAGCTTGCTGACTACACCATGTTTCAAAAACACTTAGAAAACTTTATGAAAAATAGGAATACAGAAACATACTTGACTTAGGTTACCTCCCAAGAAGCTCTGAGTTTATAGTCTCTAGATAGACCTCTTCCTGTTGCTTCACTACTTGATGTGAACAACCTCTAATCACTTCAAAATCTTCAGGCGAGTTGTAGTGTTTGATTCTGTGCCCGTTCACCTTGAAGATTGTTCCTTTATCATTCTTCAACTCCACAAATCTATAGGGAGATACTTTGACTATCTTAAAAGGGCCAGACCATCTGCTCTTAAGTTTACCTAGAAAGAACTTCAGTCTAGAGTTGGAAATCAACACTTGCTGACCCACAGAAAATGCCCTTGTTTGATATTCCTGTCATGTAAAAGATTGGTCCTTTCCTTGTAGATTCTGGAGCTCTCATAGGCAACATGCTTCAGTTCTTCCAGCTCTGCCCGTTGAGTCATTTTCTTAGCTTCAGCTTCTGCCAAATCCATGTTGAAGTGCTTGGTAGCCCAATATACCTTATGTTCTAACTCCACAGGAAGATGAAAAGACTTTCCATAAGCAAGTCTGAAGGTGATATGCCAATGGGAGTCTTGTAGGAAGTTCTGTATGCCCATATTGCGTAAGAGAGTCGCATGGGCCAATCTTTTCTTGAAATTCCTACGATCTTGTACAGAATCCATTTGGTTTCTCTATTGGAGAGCTCATCTAGTCCATTGGCCTGAGGATGGTAAGGTAGAGATAGTTTGTGTTTCACTCCATACTTGCTTAGCAGATTCTCAAACAACTTGTTGCAGAAGTGTGATCCGCCATTACTAATGATGTATATAGGAGTTCCAAACCTTGCAAAGGTGTTTTGCTTCAAGAATTTAATCACCATAGAAGCATCACTTGAAGGAGTTGAGATTGCCTCCACCCATCTTGACACATAATCTACATCTACCAGAATGTAAAATTGTCCTTGGCTTGGAGTGAAGGGTCCAATGAAGTCTATGCCCCAAACATTAAATAACTCCACTTCTAGAATCCCAGATTGCAACATCTCATTCCTTCTCGATAGACTTCCCACTCTTTGACATCTATCACAAGCTTGTACAAACCTGTGAGCATCCTTGAATTCAGATCACCAGAAAAATCCGCACTGTCGCACCTTCATCGCTGTCCTTTGGCTTCCAAAATGTTCTCCACATTCTAAGGAATGGCAGTGGTGAAGAATGGAGTTCATCTCCTCCTCAAGGACACATCTTCTGATCATCTGGTCCTAGCATATTTTGTAGAGGAATGGTTCTTCATAGAAGTAATTCTTGAGGTTATGAAGAACTTCTTCCTCTGCTGATAACTGCAAAATGGAAGCATGTTACAAGATAAGTAATTGACAAAATCAGCATATCATGGTTCTTTTGTGGTGGAGATAGAGAACACTTTCTCATCATGGAATGCATCTAAATCGGTGCAACTGCTGGAATGGTAGTGGTGCTGCCTTCTAGTCTTGAAAGGTGATCAGCCACTACATTCTATGTGCCTTTCTTAACTCTAGTCTCCATGCTAAACTCTTGGAGTAAAAGCACCCATCTGATAAGTCTTGGTTTGACATCTTTCTTACTCATCAAATATATTATGGCAGCATGATCTGAGTACACCACAACTTTGCTTCCAAGAATATAAAGACTAAACATGTGGAAAGAATACATCACAGTTAACATTTCCTTTCCAGTTGTGGTGTAGTTCAATTCAGCAACACTGAGCATCCTGCTTGCATAGTAGATTATGTGGAATCTATTCTCCTTGCGGTGTCCAAGTACTGAACCCAAAACAATATTAGAAGCATCGCACATAATCTCAAAGGGCAAGCTTCAATCAGGTGCTGTCATGTAGGAGCAGAGTTCAATTGCTTTTTCAGCTCTTCTAAGGATTGCAAACACTCGTCAATGAACTTAAACTCTGCCTCTTTCTCAAATAAATGGCATAAGGGCTTGGCAATGAGCGAAAACTCTTGATGAATCTTCTAAAAACAAGCTTGTCCAAAAAAAACTCCGTACTACTTTCCCTGTCGTGGGTGGAGTTAGTCTCCTAATCACTTAAATCTTGGCCTTGTACACTTCTAGGCCTCTTGTTGACACCTTATGTCCAAGCAAAATGCCTTCTCTGACCATGAAATGACATTTTCCCAATTGAGAACAAGCTGCACTTCTTCACACTTTTCTAGCACTTTCTTCAAATTTTCTAAGCACAGCTCAAAGCTGTCTCCAACGACATTGAAGTCATCTATGAAGAACTCTATGATCTCCTCTATCATGTCTGAAAAGATTGCCATCATACACCTTTGAAAGGTAGCAGAAGCATTGGAAGACCAAAGGACATTCTTCTAAAAGCAAAAGTGCCATAAGGGCATGTAAAAGTGGTTTTCTCTTGATCTTTAGGAGCCACTGTGATCTGGTTATATCCACTCTATCCATCCAGGTAACTATAGAACTTATGACCAGAAAATCTATCCAGCATTTGATCCACAAAAGGCAAGGGATAGTGATCCTTCCTTGTTACTTTGTTCAACTCTCGCTAGTCCATGCATATCCTCCATCATATGACTGGTCTTGTTGTGATCAATTCCTAATTTTCATGCAATTGTTCTGTGAATCCATCCTTCTTAGGCACACACTTCATAGGACTAATCCAGGCACTGTCAGAGATAGGATAAATAACTCCAGCATCAAGCTACTTGGGCACTTCTTTCTTCACTACTACCTTCATCACTAGGTTCCATCTCCTCTGTGCTGCTATCACTGGTCTGCTGTCCTCTTCTAAAAAGATCTAGTGCATACAAAGGACAGGAGAGATCCGTTTAATGTCAGCTATTGTCCAGCCAATGGCTCCCTTGTGTTCCTTGAGAACATTTAACAATGCAGATTCCTGATGTTCACTTAAGTTCTTATTAATGATCACTGGCAGACTTGTACCTTCTCCTTAGAAAGAATACTTCAGAAGAATGGGAAGGGGCTTCATATCAAGCTCTGGAGGGTGTATGAACAAACTCTGCTGAGGAGGGGTTGCTCTCCCAAAGATTCAACTTTCCTAGGCTCATTGCTCAAGTGTTTCTTCATCAACACTGCACATTCGTCAACAGATGGATCATGCAGCACTTCATCATTTTTTGTAGTCAAGTAAGTAACCAAAGTATCCTGCATACATCCCAGTTTTGTAGACAATTCTGCCTGCCTTGTCTCAATGACCATATACTGCTCAAAATACTCAACTTCCTCCCAGTAGTCAATGGGCATTTTCATGGCCGGAAAGACCTTGAAGCAAACCTCTTCACCTGCTATTCTCAACTTTAATTCTATAGTTTGCATATCTATCAGTGCTCTCCCTGTCTTCAAGAAGTGCCTTCCAAGTATAATAGGTACTCGATGGTCCTCAACCATATCTAGGATCACAAAATCATCAGGAAAGATAAACTTGTCAACTTTAACCAAAATATCTTCAACTATACCTCTCGGCCTTTACAGGGACTTATCAGCAAGCTGGAGTGTGATTCTAGTGGCTTGAGGTTCTCCAATTCCCAGTTTCTGAGATATAGATTAGGGTATCAAATTGATACTGGCTCCCAGACAGCACAAGGCTCGGTCAAAAGTCTCTCTGGATCAGATAGTTTAGGTGGACTTAAGATGTTCTTGTAGCTCAAGATTGCTGAGCATTCTGCAGTTAGGGGTATAGTCTCGTCATCCTCAATTTTCCTCTTCTTGGTCAAGATATATTTCATGAATTTGGCATATATAAGCATCTTCTCCAATGCCTCGGCAAAAGGAATGTTAATTGCAGCTTTTTGAACAAACTGGTAAATTTCTTGAACTGCTGTTCTTGCTGCTCTTTCTGAAATATTTGAGGATAAGGCAACTTCTTCATGACTTCATCAGTGAGCTCAACTTTCTCCCACTTCTCCTTTTTCTTCAGTCAACCCTCTTCTTTGATCTTTCTTTTCTTTTCTATTTTCTCCTCGTCTTCTCTAGTTCTTTGTGGGATCACTACTGATGGTGTCAAGATAAGATCCTCAATTTCCCAGCCAAACCTCAATGTGATGGCCTTGCAGCTCTCCTTGGGATTATTTTCTATAAAACTGGGCAGCTTTACTTGCTGCCTCTCCTGCATCTGTGATGCTAACTGTCCTACTGCATTTTCTAGCTTCTTGGGAGTTGTATTCTAATTTTGAAGGGCAATTTGGGTGTTCTAAAATTGGGCTTGAGTGTCAGCCTTGAAACTCACAATAGATTGCATAAATTGAGCCAACAGATCAGCATTTTCTTTGTAATTTCCTGCAGGGAAGCTATACCATCTCCCTCTTTATGTGTTGCTGCATTTGAAGTCGTATAATACTGATTTGTAGGAGTTTTCAACAGGTGAGAATTCAGTGCCCCTTACGGGTTACTCCAACTTAAACCAGCTGCATCTTGTCTTCAAAAATTTTGATTTTGGTTGCCTCCTTGCTGACCATACCTCGGTTGGTTTTGCACATAACGTATCTGCTCCATTTCTACCAAAGGAGTGTCGAAACACTGACTGAAGTAGTGAGTTCGCCCACAAATTTTACAAATAGGTGTTTGTACAGCATAAGCTTGAGGTTGAGTCTGGGGTTTCTGTCTAGGAAGCAGCTGATCAAGTCTAGAACTCATTTCTTTTACAGCATTTTCCAAAGCTTTAATCTGATGCACACTGCAATTCTGAGGGGCTCCTCTTCCAACTAATATGTCGAATGGCCTCATATAGCTGTTCTGAGCAAAGTTTTCCAACAGTGCAATGGGTTTGATTATAAGTTTTCTGCATAAAAGTGTCATTTGCTGCAGAATCAGCATCTCTTCCTGTATTTGAGTCCAAAACTATAAAAGAATGCCTGAATATATCTCCAATGTTGGAGTCTGTGGTTTGGACAGCTTCTTAATAATAGTCCTTTGAAACATTCTCAGACCTCATGTATGTTCTCATGGCTTCTCTGCTTGAAAGTCTGGATTTCTGTAAGTACTCTTGCAGTCCTTGAAGGAGGAAAAAAATGAGACAGGAATGCCTTCCTTAAATCTTTCCAGATATGGATTGAGTCTGGTTGTAAGCTGAATAACCAATCCTTTGCCTTGTCCTTGAGGGAGAAAGGAAACAATCTCAACCTCAGCACTCCCTGATCCACTTTATTGATTTTAATTGTGTCACCGATCTCCAGAATGGCATCAATATGAGTATAAGGTTTGCTGCTTTCAGCTCCTCCAAACATAGAGCGACTCTGCATAAATTGAATTGTAGATGGTTTAAGCTCAAAACTGTGAGCTTTAATCACGGGCCTCCTGAGAGGAGGGTCTATAACTCCTACTGCTAGCATAGCAAAGGGCTCAATAGACAGATCATCATCATGAGGCATCAGATCCAAATTCAAATCATCCATGTTCTGCTCACTATCTATTGGTTCAGACTCTTCTGAACTTTCTTGTGGTAGGATAATGGTTCTTTGTATTCTTCTAAGGGTTTTTAACTCTCTGTCTCGTGCCTATACGTTAGGGTTATGAGAAACACCAGATGCTAAGTTTATAAGCTACCTGCAACCACAAAACAACAACTTAAAACACGGAAATAGAAACTAAATAAAAGAGGAAAACAGTGTAGTTCGTTGCAAATCAATAGCATATAATGGCTGTCACTCCCCGATAACGGTGCCAAAAACTTGATACATGCAATGTACACACGGCCAAGTTATAATACAATGCTGGTAAGCAAGGGTCAAGATCCACAAGCAGGGAAGCATCAACATGAAACTATCTTACAATACCTATCAAAGTAACCTAATATTCAGAAGGTTGTATCTAACAAACTACTGGACAGAATTAGTAAAACCGATTGGAATAGAATGCTTAACGAGTGTAGAATAAATGTTGTGAAACACTTAATCAAAAATCGCAACACAAACAGAGATATAATACAGAATAGAGAGGAAAACCAGGTCTATGGTATATTGCATTTTTTTGGCCCAAATTTGGATTATTATTGGGAAAAAAAAGGCGCAAGCACCTACATCGTCAAATCCTGACATGTCCAACGAAATGACTTAGGATGATATATGCCCACATCCTTAAAACCTCCCTTCGATAACCCCTGGCAGGGAAAATCCTAGGGGAGGAAAGAGTATGGCGCCATATATCCTCTTTTACAGACAAAATGATAAACATAGATATTTGTAGCTATGGTTGCAGAAGAGGTGATCTGCGCTTTCTGCTATAGACTTGTTGTTGATCATACTGCACTATAGGGAGAATCTTCTCAGGCAGCTAGTGCTGAATGATGGCTAAATCATTGGCTTCCCTTCTTGGCTAATGCATCTGCAACCTTATTAAGTTCCCGAAAGCAATGTTTTATTTGGCAAGATTTCAGGCATCACTCTTTTTGTAAAATTTGTCTGATTTTCTGTCGAACCATCTACGGAGAATTGTCTATCTGCAAAATACCATTCACTAGGATCAAGGAATCAGTATGAATCTCTAAGTGCATAAAGCCATTTTGACTAACAAGCGTGAGGCCAACTAGAAGAGCTTTAACTTCAGCTTCAATGGCCGAACAAGGCATAATTCGAGAGTGAAAGGCCAGCAAAATTGTTCCGTTCTCATCTTTGAAAACTCCTCCAATGCCTGCCGATTGCGAAGTAGAGCTGCCATCAATATTTAGTTTAATAGCTGGAGTTTCTGGTGGAATCCATTTCATAGTTAAGGAGAAAGGATTTGGTTCCGGGGCCAGTACAATATTCAACTGAGATAGGATATACTGGTTGTCAGTCTTCTTAGGAAGAAATAGTCTGTCTCCTTGCATAATCTTTTCAATCAACCGAACACAAGAATAAATAACAGTAGTGGCACTAAGAACAGACGAATCATAACGAATGGAACATCTCATCTTCCAAACTTCCCAACAGATAATTATAGGAATTAGTCATCTCAGAAAGACCATAGTTGTTTCAGCTGCTCCTACAAGCCATGCATCAAGTCTTTGTGCCAGATCTATGGATACGTTAGATATATGCATGATATCTTCAAAATACTGCCATACCTGAGATGCTAACTCCCCTTCTGAAAGGAGGTGATTGATAGTCTCAATGTTACTACCTGAATGAGTACAGCAGGAGCACCTTGAGGCTAGAGACACGCCATTCTGTCAACTGCAGAAATCTACTGTAACAATATGATGGAGAACTCGCCACATGAAAATGCTGGCCTTGAGGGGAAAACTATTGTGCCAAAACCATTTATAATCCAACTTTGAAGCTACTCTCTGGCGGATTAATTGCCAAGCGGATTTGGTAGAGAACTTTCCATTTAGTTGAGGTTTCCAAATCATTTGATCCTCTGTATCAGAAGTTATTGGGATATGAGGAATAGGTTGAACCAGGTGAGTTGGAACCGGGCTAGAGAGCATGTGTTTCATTCCATGCTGCATTTATCCAAAAGTCATCCACTTTCATATGGGATAAGTAGGGGTGAAGTGCAGCCTGAAAATTAGGTATCCAATTCCAATCATCCGAGAAAACATTGCAGAGGCCCTTACCGAGCAGATAGAAGACATTCATTAACATTATGTGTTTAATCTTGAGCATTTGTCTCCAACAGTGTGAGTCTGAGTGTTTTGGAGCAGCCAAAGTAGGATCCATATTAGGGTAGTATTTATGTAGCATAAACTCAGACCATTTTGCTGCTGTAGATTCCACCATAACTTTATGATGAGGGCATGAGAAATATCTTAAAGTTTCCTACATCCAAGTCCTCCTTCAGAAACAGGCAACAAATTTTGTTCCAAGACCACCAATGCATCTTCTCTTAGTTATCCAGCCATCCCCAGAAAAAATCAGCCATGATTCGTTTGAGGCATTCGAATATACTTGAGCGTGGGTGCAAAACCATCAGCGAGAAAATTGGCATGCTGGAAAGAACATGCCTGATCAGAATAAGTCTCTACAACTAGATAAAGATGAAGCCGACCAGCCATTAAGTTTTTGCTGAACTTTGACTAGAAGATTAGAAAATATTGCTGGGGATTTTGGTCCAGTGTATAATGGTGCTCCTAAATATTTCACAGGGAGGGGACTATACTGGAATCCAGTCCATTGATAGAGAAGAATTCTCCTTGTAGAAGTCACCTTCGAGGAGATGATGAAACTGCTTTTGCTAATATTAACCAAGTGACCCGAGCACTCTTCATATTTTTTCAAGACTTTGATCACTACATCTAGAGCCATTTTGGATCCTCGACAAAAGATAGTCACATCATCAACGTAGGCTAGGTGAGATATGTTGGGGCCGCCTCATAAAAATGCTCCCAAGGTTGCATAAGAAAGCATGAGCAGCTACTGATCAAAAACGCTGAACTCCGAGAATCCTTGCAATTTGCGAGTGATTTTTATGAAGCGCAGTTAGAAACTGTTATTGCTGCCAATCGAGAGATGCATCTTAAACTTGAAGTAATGGCCAAAGAGTTGTCCACTCTACGAGAGGGTAC
>JAOYMZ010091899.1:0-10747 GCA_025802335.1 Pinguicula primuliflora
AAGAAGAAGAAAAGATGAGGATTTTTGGAAATCTGTATGGGCAGCAGTGTTATGGTCGATTTGGACAGGGAGAAACATAAAAAATTTCGAACAAAAATCCCAAAACACTCACCAGACCATCTACAAGATCAAGTTCTGATTGTGGGAAAAGTGCTCCAAATTGTTTCAAGGATACACCATGACAGACTGGGAGCGATAGGCAAGGGCGATCCACCAGATTGAATTTGCGTAAACAACAAAGGAGAGAAAATTGAGACTCCAGATGCGGACATCGATTGGGGCTCTTCTGACTTCTCTTCAAAACTGGGGATTGGTCTTTTCTCTTCAGACGGAGAACGAAAATTGTAAATAATCCTGTAAATACGTTTTGATTAATATAAATTAAAAATGATTTACTAAAAAAAATCTTAAATCATCTTTTTTAAAAAAAATTCCTCAAACCATTCCATTTTTGGAGGGCGTTAAGTCATATTTTTCTTCTTAAAACTTTTCTCTTCTTAAAACTTTTCTCTTCAAACAAATATAATAATTCATCTGTAAAGAAAAAAAAATCTGTAAAGAAGGGCCCATTTTCGGCTGACCACTTTCGGTCGGGGACAATCAGGACCGGACCTTGCAATAACTAGTATGCCACTGGATCACTTTTTTTTTAGTAATGCTATGCCTTTGGATCACTGAAACTCGTCCGGTGTATGCGAAGTTGTTTTGATTAATGTTATGTTTGTAAAAGTCCTTTTTAAATTATCTGCAATTTTGGCTTTTAATAGTAGGCTAGCAGTGAAAAAAATCCCAAAAATTCAAAAGACAAAAGCTCACGCAGAGTTAATTCTATTATACTTAAGATGATGTCTTGTAATTATTTTAAAATTCACTTTTAAGATAATTTTGATCATATAAACAAATCGATAATAGCAAAATACTCATCAATTGTTATAGAAATCGATAATTTTGTGCATATAAATAAATACTATTTTTTAACTTTTACCGCAGTAAATCAGTATAAATACTTTATAATTTCTTTATAAAATTATCTTTTTTTGAAGTTCTTCTCAAAAGCTATTTTCACAAAAGAACAAAGTATAAATTAAGTAAAATATATTTAACACCACAAATATTGACGTGGTTTGTTCATTTCTGATCCGTTCAAATTATTATATCCCATTATAATAATTTGGACTGCGGGGTGGCAAAATTGACGATATTCTGTAATTAGAAAATTGAAAATCTCTAAACTATCGTAAAAGTATATGAAAAAAAGAAAAAAACTATACATACACACTTTTTAGATATCAATTGTTGACATCATATGTGCCAACAATTAATAACCAAAAATTAAAAAAATTGAATAATGACAAATAACAAAAATTGTGGTTGTGATTGTTGATACATAATATTATCAATAAATAATGTCTAAAAATAATGTATGAATAGCATTCTCAAACAAAAAAAATCTTTTATGTAACTTCAACCTCAAAAATTTTTTTTTGATAGGTCCCTCAAAAGATTTTTTTTGATAGGTCCCTCAAAAGATTTTTTTTGATAGGTCCCTCAAAAGATTCTTAATTGTTGACTGAACTAAATGCAATGGTCCAATTACAGATAAGTGATATTGACGTGGGCTTTTGAGAATCCAAAACTTTGTACTCCACAACTCTCCTGGTTCGAAATGATCTGGGTTCGAAATGTTGATGGACCTCGTGATATTTTTTCTAATGTTAGAAAAAATGTCGATGCAATAGTATTACCAGAGCGACGAAGCCGGGGGCTAGGTGATTTTATTAAATTATATTTTAATTAATAAAAAAGCATTATATTTTAATTAATAAAAAAGCATTATATTTTAAAGACAATATATTAATATAGAAAGAAACGCCTTTTTTATTCCTTGAAATTGAAATCATTCTATGCTACTTTCTTGTGTTTAAAGAATAAAAAAAATTCTCTTGCATCAATCGTCATACATAATCTCTGGTATATTTTGTTGTTCTATAAATTATTTACGACTTCAATTCAATTGTGTGATATTTTTGGCATAGAATTATTTTGTTGGCATTGAATAGTCATAAATAATTTTTTTGTCGTAGAGGCAACTCTCGAGAGTTGATGATTGTTGCTGTTCAATAACAACTCTCGTGTTGCTGAATTTTATCAAATCACGACCCCGAAATAGAATGACGACTTGATTAACTGCTTATTTAGTTACTTTTATTGAAAATATCGGTTACCGACCGACCGTACCGACTACCGCTGGTAACGGTTATTTTTGGACAAGTTAACAACGATGTTATTATGCAACGATATATTTGATTATGAGCCATGTATAGAACAATTATAAATTTATTTATAATTATTTTATGTATTATTTTTATTAATATTATTTAAAAATTAATAATAATGAATTAATTTTTAATAAAATACATAATATAAATTTGGGTATCGTGACCCCTACGAAAAATCCTGACTGTGCCCCTGCCAAAAGCCAATGACCAACGACATTAATGTTCATTGGTTTGATAATTTGAGAATGTATAAAAGAATGATTGATCCACGAATTTTCGAAGGGGTACGACACCCCAAATTTTCATATATAATTTTTTTTAAAATATTAATAATTAATAATTTTTATTAATATATATAAAAATACACGAAATTTGACTACTTTGTATTATAAACCTAGTATAAAGAAAATAAGTTGCACTCAAAGAAGAAAATTATAAAAAAAGAACTGAAGAAAAAAAGAACAATAAAGCTACACTTGATGAATATATTATGTACCAAATTTCATGCACAAATATGTTTATACCACTTTAGCCACTTAAATTAGTATGTCACTATTCGATGACGATTTAAGAATCGATTACACATTTGGATCACACATTTTAATTAACATGACATCACCACCAAAAGACTATAAAATGCGAACGATATGGGTTTCAAATACGAATAATATAACATAAAACTTTTTGCACATTTTCAACCATCATTATTAAAGTGTATAATCAGTTCCGTATGTATTTTGGCATGAGAATTTGTAATCAATTTAATATTTTAAATTTAAACACCGAAAACTAATATTTTATGTATATCAAAATCGTACATTAAATTTTAATATGTATATATTATTGGAGATGAAGAACAACAAAGAAAAATATTGATTAAATTGTTAGTATTTATATTATTTTTAGCCAAAAATTATTTATTTTATATTATATAAAATGCAAAAAGATAATAAAAAATTCTGAATTTCTAAGGGGGGAATGTACTACCTTCGATAGATCCGCCCCTGATATAAGGACGCATTTAGGCATCTTTGTTTAGTGTTGCGTATGTAACATGGATTGTGGAATGATACTTATGCCACAATTGAGTAAAATGTGGTGATATTTCATAGAATAGTAGATCATAGTCATAGACTCAAGACTTATCAGATTTTTTTTAATCAGATATGACTTTTAATCTTCGTCTTATACCATTCATCACTTGGTCCATTAGGTATTGAATGCTTTGATTAGTATAGTAGGGGACAATCTATTAGTTAAACTTATATCCGTGCCAGAAGGATTTGAGGATCCTCGTTTGGACTGTTTCCCGGTAAGTTCAAATAGCAACACATTTATATTATGTGGATTTTGTATGACTTCTAACAATTCAATTTATAGGAATGTTTGGGTGTTCTCGATGGTGCGTATGTCCTAGTGTTCATACCTTCTACGAACCAACCAGTTTATCAGACCCGTAAAGATTAGTTGACAACAAATGTCTTAGGTTTATGCAATAGAGAAGGGGAATTTATTTATGATCTTGTGGGTTTGAGGGATCTGTTGCTGATACTCGCAAGTCACGAATGCTATGAATCAGCCTAATGGCCTGAAAGTCCCCCAAGGTAAATTGCCACATTCTAATAGATGGATTCATGCTTAATTTTTTTATTGTGGTTTACAATTTATTATGTAGGGGTCTACTACTTGTGTGACATTGGTTACATGACTTTGTTTAGTGCCATATTGTGGCTGTTAGTCAAGGATATATTTAGGGGAAGATTTGACAAAATCTTCTCCTTGATTTTCCGTGATTTGATTACCATATTTCCGGGATTAGTGTCTATCGAAATATGTCTATATAAATGGATGTGTATACATTGTAAAAGGGTATGAAAAATAAAGTAGAGCAAGATCTTTCTCCTGTGGACGTAGGCATAGCTGAACCACGTAATCCTTGTGTTCTTGTGTGTGTGCTTCGATGTTAATCAAGGCATAGCCGAACCACGTAATCCTCTTGTTCTTGTGTGTGTTTTTCGGTGTTAATCACAAATCTTCATGGTATCGGACCAGGGGACGTATCCCGGTATCGCCATCTACCAATCATCAGATTAAGGCGACAAGAGCATGACCGAAACAACAGCGCTCACGGAGGCTGCCCGAATAATCGATGAACAGATTGCAGCGGCCCTGAAAAACAAGAAGACTGCGTTAGTTCCGAAAGAAGGTGGGACCAGTAGCAATATTCAGGGAGACATCAAATTGCGAGGGCCACTGGATAATCGGAATTATCCAATATGGAAGCGACGTTTGGAGATTGCGATTGGCGGCCGTGGCCTGATCGAACACCTCACCGGCAACCCTGCACCTCCTAAGGAAGGGGAGGCTGGCTACCGGGCGTGGTGGGAACGCAACCTGCAAGTATATGGGTGATTCGCCCAAAATATTGATGAGAGTATAGATTGGCAATATCTCAATTTCCCGATAACTCGCGAGTTGTGGAAGGGCCTTGCCAAGACCTATCAATCCGGCGAGGACAACCTATAGATTTACAATTATACGAACAAAGCCGATAAATTAAGTCAGGGATAGATGAGCATTGAAGAGTATTACAGTAAGAGCAAGGACTTATGGATGGAGGTTGACCGCTGGCGACCAAATCCGATGGTTGACCCGGATGATATCACTAAGTTCAATGAATTACAGGAGGAGCACAAACTATTCAAATTTCTACATGGATTGGACAATGTGTTTGATGCAATAGTGCGAGATATACTGAAAGGGGAAAAGTTACCGGATATGGACATGGCATACACCACCGTTCGGAGGGAGGCAACGCGAGCACACATCCTGGGATCGGGTCAGAGCCTTGGATCCGGATCTTCTAACCCTAACGGGTCGGGTTTTGGGCTCGGGTCCGGATTGGCCTTAGCACATTCGGGTCCAGTATCAGGAAGCAGCGGGCCGGCCCAGGAACAAAGTCCGAACCCACAGGTTAGAGAGGCCCACTTCGCATCAAGCCTGTACCAGAATCCGGGTGGAGCTCCTCCCCGTCACTCCTCGCCACCACAGACTCTCGGAAACCTGTCACGCGCATTCGATCACCGGTCAAATTTGGTGGTACACGACCCATCATCGTCATCATTCCGGTGCGAAACCAGGACATGCAATTTTTGCGGCATACAGTGGCATATTATGAGGGACTGTCGGAGGGCAGCGGGAAACATAAGGGGCGGCGGACGGAGGCAACCAGGTCACGGGCAAAATCAAGGGACTTTAGCGATGGGCGAGGGTCTGGAGGAGAGAGGATTCTTGGAAGGCGATGAACCATCACTGCTTCCCCGGAATTGCTTGATTTCCACACACCGAGAGAGAAAACCTTGAACTGGGAGAAACGTCCGAGAGAATACGAAATGAAGGGATGAAGTGAGAAAGAGGGGTGCGTGGAGGTAACACACGCAATAATGTGAAATATTCTCATCCTTCTGATTGCAGGGATATATAACTGTGCGAAATGGGCCGAATTCTGTGCCTAAGGTTGGGCCCAAACATATTTTCTGTACAACTGCTGGACGAACTAGGCCTGATTCTGGGCCACAAAATGAGAAAAAATCGGGAGAAATAAATGGGCCACAATATTTCGGAGATGGATGTTTTGGTGATTTTGATGATAATATATCTTATGCTCTTATTAGTTAAGGATCTAAATCTCGTAATTGGATATTCGATTGTGGAGCTACTGATACAGTTACATATGATGCCTCAGTTATTATTTGTGTACAGGTTCCTCGTAAGAAAGTTATTCGGACAGCTAATGGAGAACGACTGCTCGTAACTCATGTCGGGACAATTGAGATAACTCCGTCTCTAAAGTTATCTAATTGTCTTCTTGTGCCATCCTTGTCTCATAAATTGCTGTTTATTAGCCACGTTACCAAGGAGCTCAATTACACTCTATTAATGTATCCAACTTTCTGTCTGTTACAGGATATCCGGACGAAGGAGATCATTGAGCGTGACAGTGAGCCGGGGTGGATTATACTACGTGGATGAGGTGACGTCATGTGGCAGCTACTTAGTCGTGTCTGCGGATCAACGGGGATGATTGTGGCATCGTCGTCTTGGACATTCGTCTAATGGTTATTTACAGAAATTATTTACCAAGTTATCTGGTGTTTCAATAAAATGTGAGTCGTGTGCTCGTGTGAAAACTCATAGGACGTCTTTTCCTATAAGTGTTTCACATTCTGAGAGTCCATTTGAACTTATTCATGCTGATGTTTGGGGACCTGCCTAAGTTGAGGGTGCTAGTGGATTACATTATTTTCTGCTATTTATTGATGATTACACGAGAATGTGCTATATTTATTTTTTAAAATAAAAATCTGAGGTGTTTGAAAAATTGTCTCATTTTTACCATATGGTTCGTACCCAATTAGGGGGAGGAGTGAAAATTTTTCGAACAGATAATGGAGGAGAATTTGTTAATCACTCAATGTCAAGATTTTTTGCTGAACAGGAACTTGTCCATCAAACCACTTGTCCGTATACTCCGGAGTAGAACGGCATAGCCAAAAGGAAAAACCGAGTTTTGTTAGAAATTACCCGGGCTATGATGCTTGATTCAGGGGTTCCCCAATTCTTCTGGCCAGAAACTGTGGCAACCGCAACTTACTTGGTAAATTGCCTACCCACTAAAATTTCAAAGCTGAAAACCCCGCTACAGGCGTTGTCATCTCATGTCAACCTTCCTATCTTACTATTCTTCCTCGGGTCTTTGGTCGTTCAGTGTTCGTACATATTCCCAAGGGTTAGCGTAGTAAACTTGATGCATGTGCCTTAAAGTGTATTTTTGTGGGATATGGAGTTAGCCAGAAAGGTTATAGATGTTATGATCCGTCGTCAGGATAGGTTTTTACAACACTACATTGTGACTTTGTGGAAAATGAATTCCTCTATCAAGCAAACTCATCTCGTGGTCAGGGGGAGAGATTGAGTGACCCACTAGATTGGCCCATCACCAGTTCCAGTACCACCCGATCCGCTCACACCACTGCCCATAGCGCCCAATGATGCTCCATCTCTGGATAGCGAGGTATGTACCCCACCTTCAGTTATTGATGTACATGACTCACTTGACTTGTCTCCTATGCAGTATACAGATGACCGTGGGCAGAAACCTTGTTGAGCCCACACGTGCCCTCCCGGCCTGATCGACTAGAGGGGTTGCGGCGAAAAGATACTCACCCGAACATATTTCTGGGTCTCAACGGTATCCTATGGCGAATTTGTTCAGGGGAAGAGAGTCTATATCTGCAAAGGCGTTCGTGATGACATTATATAGTGAGAAAATTCCGAAGAATGTGACTGAAGCATTGGCTATACCTGAATGGAAGGCAGCGATGGAAGCCGAAATGTGGGCCCTAAAGAAGAATAACACTTGGTTGAAGAAGACACTGCCAGTGGGAAAATGCTCAGTTGGATGTAAGTGGGTATTTACTATCAAGCGGAAGGCTGATGGTTTGATTGAAAGATATAAGGCGAGACTTGTGGCCAAAGATTACACACAGACCTATGACGTGGATTATTCTGAGACATTCTCTCCGGTGGCCAAGATTGATACTATTCGGGTACTATTTTCTATTGCAGCAAATAAGGATTGACCACTACACTAGTTCGATGTGAAGAATGCGTTCCTTCATGAGGACTTGGAGGATGAGGTGTATATGGACGGACTACCAGGATTTTCTGATGATTTCCAACCTCGTAATGTGTGTTTGTTGAATAAAGCCTTATATGGGCTTAAGCAGTCTCCACGTGCATGGTTTGGCCAGTTTACTCTAGCTATGAGGAAGTGGGGTTATGAGCAGAGTAACTCAGATCACACCCTTTTTATTAAAAGAAGAGGAA
Source organism: Pinguicula primuliflora (assembly GCA_025802335.1). Taxonomy (NCBI): domain Eukaryota; kingdom Viridiplantae; phylum Streptophyta; class Magnoliopsida; order Lamiales; family Lentibulariaceae; genus Pinguicula; species Pinguicula primuliflora. Next base: position 8,169 of record JAOYMZ010091899.1, read on the forward strand.
GACTTGTCACTTGTCTATTGATATATATTGATGACATGATCATAACTGGAGATGACAAAGATGAGATTCGTAGACTAAAGGAAAACCTGTTCACAGAGTTAGAGATGAAGGACTTGGGGAGACTGAAGTATTTTCTTGAAATAGAGGTAATGAGGTCTAAGTTCGGGATTCATATCTCCCAGCAGAAGTATATATTGGATCTATTAGCTGAGATTGAGATGCTTGACTGGAAGGCGGCTGACGTACCCATGGCCCCTAACCACCGTCTGAAAATTATTGAAGGAGCTAGTGAAGTGGATCGTGAGCGATATCAACATCTAGTGGGAAAATTGATCTACCTCTCTCATACAAGATCGGATATTGCATATGCAGTCAGGGTGGTAAGTCAGTTTATGCAGAAACCACAAAAGGACCACATGGATGCAGCTATTAGAATTGTGAGATACTTGAAGGGAACACCAGATACATGGGTGACATTCAGGAGAAATGACCACCTAGAGATGGAAGCGTAACAGATGCAGACTGGACAGGAAATCCTTTGGACCAAAGATCGACATCAGGTTACCTGGTGACCTAGAGGAGCAAGAAACAGAAGGTGGTGGCTCTATCGAGTGCATAGGCAGAGTTTCGAGGTATTGCTAGGGGTCTGACAGAAATCTTGTGGCTGAGGAAGTTGATGACTGAATTGGGTTTCTCACCAGACCGACCTTGCCCGCACCGATGTGACAACCAGACAGTTGTACACATCTCTGAAAATCCGGTGCAACACGACTGGACTAAACACATGGAGATCGATAGACACTTCATCAAGGAGAAACTTGAGACCAGGGTAATCACTATTCCCCATGTCAGATCTGAAGATCAGTTGGTGGACATCTTGACGAAGGCAGTAGCAGCGAGAGCATTCCATGATGCTTTGTTCAAGTTGGATATCGGACATCTTACTACCCAACTTGAGGGGGAATGTTAGTCAAGGATATATTTTGGGGAAGATTTGACTAAATCTTTCCTCTGATTTCCCGAGATTGGATTAGCATAATTTCGGGATTAGTGTCTATCGAAATATGTCTATATAAATGGATGTGTATACATTGTAAAAGGGTGTGAAAAATAAAGTAGAGCAAGATCTTTCTCCTGTGGACGTAGGCATAGCCAAACCACGTAATTCTCATATTCTTGTGTGTGTTTTTCGGTGTTAATCACAAATCTTCAGTGGCACTCAGTACCATCTTAAAGAATGGGGTAATTGCAAACATTCCAAAGTAAGGAATTGAATGGACATTTGGGATATGGAAATCATGCTTTTTGGTTCTACATGGTGTATTCTTGCCGAACCTAGAACAGAATTATCATTGCTTGTGCACTCATCCACAACTTCTTGAAGGATGTTATGTCCAATAACTATCTTGAAGAAATGGTCAATAGTGATCTACTCCATATATCCAGGAGCACGCTTATAGAAGTGAATCTAGACCTGGGTGGAATCCAAAGAGGGAAGGTATGGGCAATATATGAATTATAGTGGGTCATATATTGCTGCTCAACCCAATTGACTTGCTTGTGCAATTGGGTATTTGTATCCTCAGGCAAACTCTGCCTTCGTCAGTTCAACTGCGGAAGTGGGAAGCTCCACCAGAAGGAACTGTTAAGCTTGATATTGCAGAATACTTTGTCCCTGTCTCGGAGATTGTGGGAGAAGGATGCACAATACACGATCATATATTTGTATTAAAGGTTGTTGTTTCACTACAATTCAAGAGTAAGGAATGTTGTAAACTTGAGGCGTAGATGTCTGGTATGCAAAAATGTCAAGGTGTGTGTAGCTTTTGATTATTCACTTCATTATCCCATTTCATCTTAAGGCCCAGGCTGTCCATGGAGAGCCTTCCCTATGTTCTGTTAAATTCATAAAATGCTGGAGGCCAACCCTTTATTTCATCTTAAGTTGGTCAAGAAAGACAACATAAAATTGGCGAAGGTATTAGCCAAGTGGGGCGATAAGTATGGGGATCATAACTTCTACACAAAGCAGTCTCTCCCTTCAAAAGTACGAGAATTGTAACAAAAGGATCGTATACGTGATGTTTGACGATTTGGTTGCTTGTGCTTCCGCTTTTTCCGATATTTTATATTTTAACAATGAGTGTTGTACTCTGAATTATTACATTAATTAGGGTTGGCAATTTAGACCAGTCCCCGCGGGTCTACCCAGACTCATCCCGGTGATGGGATGCAAGTGCACACTATCACAAGTAATACTTTGCTTGGTGAACAAAGGTCGTTCTTCCCAAAGGAGTGAATTGAGGTTCAAAACTTAGCTACAAAATGCAGAACATTGGATTGGAAATATCGTGGATTGTTTCAAAACTTGTTTCATTTAATGGATCACAGCTTTTCTGTCTTAATACTCCAAAGCTCCCAAGTCTAGTTCATTAGGAGTCAGGGTTAACTTCTTCCCCTAATGCCTACTTACTGCTACTCAAACGAGTGCAATTGGCCAGTTTCTTGGCTCACAGAATCAAGGAGAACACCTAAAGGGTCAGGGTTAACTTCTTCCCCTTAGAACTCTAATTAATTCA
>JAOYMZ010091921.1:0-10745 GCA_025802335.1 Pinguicula primuliflora
ACTTTGGATTGCTTGACAATTGGTGTAACAAAGCAGAGAAATGGAAAGAGTGGATATCTTATCAACACCATATGGCACAAGAATTTCTGGCTTTTGGCTTAACTATACACAATAACTAGTAGAATCCTTCAGTCCTTACTACTAAATGCCTAATTTATCCCATCAATGGCATGGATTCCTGGAATCTGCATTGATGATTTATTTAGGATGTTGAAGTTTTTTATACACAAATACCAACACTCAGAATTTCACATTTAGACTTAGAATTTTACATTTTTATGTATATTTTTAAATAAATATTTACATAATTTATGTTGGCTCCATTTTTTTTACTTTCAAGTGAGCACCCCCAACATTGAGATCCTAGATCCGCCCCTGAGTCTGGTCATCGCCCAAAATTTGGAAGATGGACCGCACAGATGGGATATCATATTGGAGGAACTAGGAAGATTGAAAAAAGGGGTTTCTCTCAGTTTCAACCAACATCCATATAGAAATCGATATATATATATACGGAGAGTGAGAGAAGACTTAGTTGGAGTAGGAGAGAGTTTGGATGGAAATCACACATAAAATATTAAAATTCAAGTAATTAGGATAGGATTGAGTCAAATGTTGTTAACGATAAAAAAGAATCCTAAGTTACCCAAACACTTACAAGTGGTTGTATAAAAAAAAAGTGGTTGTATAATTATGTTTGGGTAGAGATGGGAGAACTTTGTATATTTTAGGACTCTTGTAAGTCAATAACCACTTAAGTCATTAAAGAGTGATGAGGTCTTAGGTAAATTCCCACTGGGTGCAAACAATTTTTTGGGACCACAACCGCGGGCCAAAGGCCCGAGCCTTACCTAGTCCATATGGAGGGGTCGCTTTGCATGAATCTCATGGATTAATCGGGCCAAAAATGGTTTCGGATACCATGGTTATCCAAAAAAAATATAAGTAGGGGTGGGCATTCGGAAGAAAAATTTGGAATTCGGTCAGAATTCGGAATCCTTTCCGAAATTATTTTGGAAGCCGAATCGGAAGAAAAATTCGGAAATCTGTCACAATTTAAAATTTCGGAATTCAGAATTTCGAAATTCAGAACACCCTATATTTCGGAATTCGGAATCCAAATGCCCACCCCTAAATATAAGACAATACCGTGAAAAATCCTACCTCCATTCTTCAAATTTCTTGTGTTCTTCTTTCTTGGTATTGGAGCCAACATTGCGCATGCAGTACGTTCGATCCTGAATTAAGTGTGAAATTCAGTGATCCATCTCCTTAAACTCGATTGTAGTTTGAACAATCGAGTGATAAATTTTATATAAACTAGGCTGACTCTAAATGCGAGTCAACGACCGCCCAGCCCATCACACTCGGGTCAACGAATTTTGAATAGATCGAGTCCAAGGACAACTGGGTCTAGTTGGTAGGAATGTGGACGTCACCATTAAAACCTTAGACCCAAGGTGATTGGTTCTCTCCACAATTCCTATTTAAACTACTTATCACATGTTCATACTTTCAATGTGGACAATAACTCTTTAACACCCCCCAAGTCCAACTAGGCAAACCCTATCGGACTTGAACGCCACACTGAAGAAGAGCGAAAGCATACATAGACCATTCAGTCGTTAGACCATTATTGGCTCTGATACCATGATAAATTTTATATAAACTGGACTGACTTTAAACGCGAGTCAATGGCCGTCCGGCCCATCACACTCGAGTCAACGAGCTTTGAATAAATCGAGCCCACGGACAACTCGGTCTCGTGTATGCAGGTGTGCGTGTGGGGGTTAAGTTGGTAGGAATGTGGGTGTCACCATTAAAACCTTAAGCCCAAGGTAATTGGTTCTCCCTACAAATCATATTTAAACTATTTATCTCACATTTATACTGTCGGTGTGGGACAATAACTCTTTAACACTCATCCTCAGGTCCGACTAGGCAAGCCCTGTCGGACTTGAATGCCACACCAAAGAAGAGCGGAAGCGTACACAGGCCATTCAGTCGTTAGATCATTATTGGCTCTGATACCATGATAAATTGTATATAAACTGGGCCGACTCTAAATGCGAGTCAAGGTCGCCCGGCCCATCACACTCGAGTCAACGGACTTTGAATAAATCGAGCCTAGGGACAACTGGGTCTCGTGTATGCAGGTGTGCGTGTGGGGGTTCAAGTTGGTAGGAATGTGGATGTCACCATTAAAACATTAGGCCCAAGGCTATTGGTTCTTCCCGCAATTTCTATTTTAAACTACTTCACACTTACACTTTCGGTGTGGGACAAGGACTCTTTAACATCGAGCCTTTCTCGTCTGATTTTTCTCTTCCTCAAATGAACAACAACTCAGTTTGTGATCTATCTCTAGTCTGAAATCTATCTTCCTAAAAAACGAACAGCTAGAACAGCAACTCAGTTGGTGATCTATCTCTAGTTTGAAATCCCTCTTCCTAAAAAACGAACAGCAACTCCTCCAGTATCACAAATTAGCAACAACTTATTCCATGGCTTTATCTTACCCCAATCTTTCACAAATAGTCTCTGTCAAACTTGATTCAAACAACTATCTCTCATGGATGTTGCAAAATCGTTCAAGTCTTGCGAAGCTATGACCTTATGTCAATAGCCAATGGTACTCTTCCATGTTCGGCTGCCACTCTGCCACGGACGATTGATGATGAACAGAAGACCATCCCAGATCCCATCAATCCAGAATTCCTCGAATGGTGCTACAAGGATCAGTTCGTCCTTACCTTTATCAATGGATCTCTCTCAACTGAAGTTCTTCCTGAAACCTACGGCCTGACGAGTGCCTATGCTATATGGGACAAATTGTCTCGACACTTTTCTCCTAAGAATGCATCACGTGTTATGAATTTGAAGTGATGACTTCAAAATCATAAACAAGGCCAGCAGACCTGCACTACTTTTCTCCAATCTGTGAAATTGCTACATGCAGAATTATCTGCCGCAGGATAGATTGTAACAGACGATGAATTGATCGACTATATCACTAGAGGACTCTCCTCTGCCTTCTAGATGTTTGTTCCACACAATTTATTTGCTAGGCAGCTCTCCAAGCTTTCGATGGAGGATTTCGCGGGAAATTATTGACGTACGAGTCTCTTATCACCGTTCCCGCATCACCAGAACAGGATGGCATTGCACTATGGTCATCCAAAGATTCAATTGAGTATGGTGATCCACGCATAACTGTGCTGCCATTTCGAGGATCCAATCGTGGAGGTTGGGGCCGATTTGCAGACAGAGGTCGCTATAGCCACCAAAATTTTGGCCATGGACGTTTTCTTTGCGGCAGCAGCGGCTGATTTCCGTCAAACCCAACAAGTTTTCGCTGCAACACAGAATTAATTCTCAGGAATGCAGGATGCTTATTTTTGCGGCAATGGAGAGTTCTTAGGACAGCAGGTCACTAATCCTATGCCTAGACCCAATGGACCCGCTAGAATACTTTGGCTGATACTTGTTGGATCTACAGTCAACGAGCCGAGACGTAGCATTGATTTTCCACGACACGACACCGAACCTTCTGGCCTAAATCGAGCCTAGCATACGCAACCCAACATTGATTCAAGCATGGTCAACCCATATGCTAGCCAGATTTGTGGAGGCGACAGTCATACTGCTCTGTACTGCTTTAATTGTATAAATTACACTTTTCAGGGTCGATATCCACCTGCACTCATGGCTATGGTAGCCCAGTCTAACGCTGCTATTGATAATAGGTTGTGGTTTGCTAATTATATTTTCCATTGTCCAAACGTCTTTGCTAAATTATTTTTTTGTCTATAATTTTTTTTGGGATAACAATTGTTTCTTTATATTGATTAAATATGGTTATCTGGTGAATGAAAACAAAATTGGGAGGTCGCTACTGTAGGGGCCTAGTGTCAATGGACTATATCCAGTGGATCTGTCAAATACCTCAACAAACTTAAATGTGCATTGATGGATATGGTTGGTATGAAGATATCATTTAATAACTGGCATGAAAAATTAGGTCACCCAGCTGCTCCAATAGTTAGTCGTCTAGTTCAACTTAATAAATTATTTGTTTCAGACTCTAGTTGCTTAGATTTCTGTGAAGCATGCCAATTAGGCAAAAGTAAACAATTGTTATTTTCTTCATCTGCACGTTACTCTAGTCTTCCATTAGACTTGATTCATTCTGATGTGTGGACTGTTTCTATCTCGTCCAACACTGGTTTTCGATATTATGTGTATTTATTGATGATTTTTCTCATTTTTCATGGTTATATCCACTTGTTCACAAATCTGACGTCTTTAAATATTTTTTTGAATTTAAAGCACTTGTGGAAAATTAATTTTCTAAAAAATTAAATAATTCCAAAGTGATCGTGGTGATGAGTACGTGTCTAATACATTTAAATCCTTTTTGACTAAACATGGAATAATACACCGCATATCTTGTCCACACACATCACAGCTAAATGGAGTGGCTAGCGTAAACATCGTCATCTAAAAGATATGAGCTTATGTCTACTATCTAGAGCACATCTACCTCGCACTTATTGGCCTGATGCTTTCTTTACTGCAAATTATATTGTTCATCGATTGACTACACCTTTGCTCAATTATGACAACCCGTTCTCATTACTCTATGGTACCACTCCTGATTATTCACTGTTTAGAGTTTTTGGTTCTGCATGTTATCCTTTATTACATCCCTATAACAAAGTTTATGTATTGTAGTAAAAAATGTGTGTTCTTAGGATATAACACTAAACACAAAGAATATAAATGCTATGAACCTCTCACTAAACGTGTTTACATATCCACAATGTCATTTTTGATGAGGGGAATTTTTCGAGTATCCCTGGTACAGCCTCTGGCACAGCTTCTATGGTCGAGTCTTCATCCGTACCGCTTCAATCTTCAGGTATTCATATTTCTCTTGTCCACTCACATAATTCAGACTTACCTCCATTTTCCTCTATTTCAGACGCTGCACCATCCGTCAATCAGGCCATAGCCAGTGGTATGCCATCAGGCCTTGACCCACCTGTTGTTGCGTTACAATTGATGGATGATGCAGGGTTACCGTCCACTTCGGACTTGTCACGTTGCTCCTTGGTTGACTTGACCACCCTGGCAGAGCCTCCTCCCGAGACAACAAGTGATATGTCTCCGGGCCTTGACCTAGTTGCTAACCTAGGACGAAACTTGTGCCGAGGGCAGTCAATTGACCCTGATCTGCCACATGATATCTCAGGTATGGAGGCTTCTTCACCGTCTTAACCATCCACTCTGGATCCATGTCATCATGTTATCCCTCATAATTCATCTTGTACTGTCACTCGTAGTCCAACTGGGTCTCTTAAACCCAAGTCATTTCCTGATTATCATATGTACTTTGCATCCAAATATCATATATGTGCTCTAACCAGTGTGCAGATTCCTCGAGAGTCAACCACTTACTTACAGGCTAGGTCCTCTCAGGAATGGTGTGCTGCTATGTGAGAGGAACATGATGCATTGATTGTTAATTCCGCGTGATCCTTTTATCCCCGACCAGAAAATCATAACATTATTCGGAACAAGTGGATATACAAGATCAAAACCATGTCTGATGGTTCTGTTGAACGGTATATGAGGCTCGATTAGTGGCACACGACTTTGAATAGACCTATGGACTTGATTATGAGGAGACGTTTAGTCCAGTCAATAAACCTTCCACCATTCGCATACTATTCTGTCTGTCAGTGCAGTTTAGTTGGCCTATTCGCCACCTCGATGTTTCTAATGCCTTTCTGAATGACATTCTTCTGGAGGAAGTGTATATGGAGCAACCAGCAGTCTTTATCTCTTCTACTCATCTCGATCATATTTGTCATCTACATAAGGCTCTCTATGACCTTCGATCAGCTTCCCGCGCCTGGTATGTCAAGTTGTCCAATAGTCTCCTTACATATGGTTTTCAGTGCTATCAGTTGGATACATCTTTGTTCACATATCATCAGTCTAATGTGCATATTTATATTCTTGTGTACGTTGATGATATATTAATTATAGATACACATCAGAGTATGGTTGATGTTCTAGTCAGATATCTGCAGTCCCAGTTTAAGCTTCGTGATATGGGAGAGCACAATTATTTTCTAGGGATGCATGTGACTCGGTACAATACAGGTTTGCACATTAGGCAGAGCAAATATATCTACTATTTATTGGAGAAAGCAAAGATGCTTGGAGCAAAGCCAATTTAGTCACCCTCCTCTACTTAAAAAGGGATCCTCTCTCTCCTGCAGAGACTACTATGTATCTGAGTACAGTGGGAGCTCTCCAGTACTGTACCCTTACTCGACCAAAGATTCCTTCTCAAGTTAACCAGTTGTGTCAATATTCTCAACAACCTTTCTCATGTCACTAGCAAGCAATCAAACGCATACTTCGTTATCTCAAGGGTTCAATCAATCATGATATATTGTTTACTAAAGTCACCTCACCTGCTCTTACACTTGAATCTTTTGTGATGCCGACAGGGCAAGAGACAGACAAGATCGCCGCTCCACTTTAGGTTTTGGTATCTTTTTGGGTCCCAATCTGATATCTTGGACAGACAAAAAGCAAAATTTGGTAGCTCATTCCAGTACAAAAGCTGAATATTGAGCTTTAGCACATACTACAGCTGATCTATATTGGAGTCGAATGATGCTAAAAGACCTATACATAGTCCTGTCTCATACTCCCATGATCTGGTGTGACAACATGGGTGCCATGTCTCTAGCTTCGAATCCAGTTTTTCATGCTCGTACCAAGCATATCAAAGTTGACTACCACTTTGTTCGCAAAAAAGTACAGAACAAGGATATTCAGCTCAAGTGCATCCCTATCAAGGACCAGGTGGCAGACATCTTCACTAAGGGATTGGGCACTTCTCGATTTTTGGATTTAAGAGACAAGCTAATGGTTCGGTCTGTACCCATTAGCCTGTGAGAAGCTGTTAATGATCAAAGAGAATCCTAAGTTATCCAAACACTTAGAGATATAGTCACATGTGTATTACAAGTTGTTGTATAGATATGTATGGATAGAGATCAAGAGAACTTTGTATAGTCTAGGACTCTTTAACAAGTTTGTCAATATAAGGAAATACCGTGAAGAATCCTACCTCCATTCTTCAAATTTCTCGTATTCTTTTTTCAACCCTCCTTAATTTTTTCTGGAATTGTTATTTGTAGATGTTGGAATTATTGTTGAAATTATTGCTACTGAAATTTTTTGGTGGAATTGCTATTTGTAGATGTTTAGTTGCTGGAATAGTTGTTGGTAAACATCTAGTTGCTGGAATAGTTGTTGGTAAACATCTAGTTGCTGGAATTGTTGCTGGTAGACGTCTAGTTGCTTTTTTTATAGGTATTAATTTATTAAGTATGTCTAGTTGTTGAACTATGTCTAATTGCTGTAATTTGTTTCAGACACTTATGCCGCTAAAGTCTGCATTTCAGACCCTTATGCTGTGTTTTACAAAAATGAACATTACACGGTGTTTAACTACACGAAGGTGATGGTGAAAGAATAGCCAACCATCTAGCATGCCTTTGGGAGAAACCTTTTTCTTTGGCTCTATATATAGCTAGAAATTAATTATAGGCCAATCTACCAATCTTGCAAATAGACTGGAAGCCTGGTTGATCGGATCGACAGATAGAACCTTAGTTTTCCTCAGGCGATTGATCACTCTCTTCGTGTGCTGAGAAATATGAAAGATGAGATGTAAAATTCTCTCTCTCAGCCCTGAACCAGTCATTCACTCTATTTTGCTGCTGATTCAAGATACTATAAAAGGTGGAAATTATTTTTCACCTAAACAGATACAGGGGCACCAAATAATGGCAAAACCGAAGATTTCTCTCCCATAGGGAACCTCTTCCACAATTCCAGCAATTCAAATGGTCCCTTTCGGCCCCTTCTTATATTAAATTGAATATTGATGGAAGTTTTACTTCGTACACCACAGGCATGGGAGGTTTATTCTGTAATACTTAAGGAGAAGTCCTGCTCTCTTTCTTCTCCAGCATTCGCTGCTACTCATCCTTGGAAGAAGAAGTTTTAGCTTTGCTTACTGGACTTGACATTGCACTACAACAACATTTTTTGCATTTGGAAGTTCATACTGATTCATTGCTCTTAATTCATGGTCTTCTGCAGGTTAAAACGCCCCCTGGAAACTTAAGCACACTCTCAAGCAGTGTCCGAATGCTGGGCGGACCCTAAGCGGTCAGGGGCTGCTCACCGTCTAGGCGGCCTATGCACCCGCCTAAGCGGACTTATAAGCGGTCTAAACAGAAATTTGGGCAAGGCAGAGGCAACATCCTAACACCTAGGTGGTGCCTAAGCGGCCTAGGCAGTCGCCTTCTCGAACAAAGCTCTCAAGCATATTATCCGTCTGCAATGTTCTTTCCTTGCATTTTCTATCCGTCACTGCCATCGGGAACCCAATCAAGTTGCAGATGCGCTAGCTAAAAAAGGAAGCCAACTTCCACAAGGCAACCTCGTAATCTTGGACCAGCTCCCAGAAGAAATACGGCCAATCCTTCAAAAGGATAATCGACAGACAAACTCCCAAGGAACCAAGAGACTGCTGAGATGATCCTAGTTTACACAAATATTTTTCTTATGTTTTTTTACTTATTATTGTACAAGGAGATATATTGTGTTATACTCATTACTCTCCTAGGATTTTTCCTGCCAGAGATTGGCCGAGGGGAGGTTTTAAAGAGATGAGTATATATAATCCTAAGTCTTTTCGGTGGAAGGGTCAGGAGATGACTATGTAGGTGTCATGCACCAGCCTTTTATCAATAAAATCTAAAATTTTGCGATAAAACAATGAAAGAAATATCACATTGCGCTCAAGGTTTTACTGAGGGTAATTCATCTTCCTAATTTAATTAGCCACACACGCGTACCTGAACACACGAGGTCCAAGTCCTGATTGGGAGTGAGTCTATTTTCTAACATGGTATCGAAGCAGATAATGATCCAACGATCGAAAAAAATTCATGTGTCCTCTATACACCTACGCACACAAAAAAGAGGCACCCAATAATGCAAGCTACAAAAAGAATATGATTGTTGATGAACCTACAGCCTCTGAAGTTAATTGAGTTACCCCAGATAACACAAATAATCAAGTCTCAATAGGGCTTGTCCAGTTGGATTTACGGGAGGATGTTAGAATTAATTGTATCCCATACCAATTACAAACCTATAAACCAACCAGTATATAATAAAATGTGGTGCTTCACTCTATTGCCTTGATATTTAAGTTTTTAAGAGTGTAAGCCCATATTCATTATATATTGGTCCACGCGCACACACACAGGAATCCGAACTCACTAGGTCGGGTCTGCTTGAAATTTAGAAATTGGGCCCAGCTCATAATCGGGTCTCAGGCCTTGTGTTTGAAAACTAGCCCGGCCGCTATTTGTAGGTTCGCATCTCGTGAGCACATATGCGCATGTGTGAGCAAAGTTACTAATAATAGGGGTTAATCTTATCAAAACCTTAAGCTTAGGGTATTTGATTTTTCCCACTATTCTTATCTAACATGCTTTTGTTTGTGTTTGGTAACCGCTGTGGGACAAGAAACTTGATTTTTAATACTCTCTCAAGTCCGATTAGGTAAACTCTGTTGGACTTGAACATCCACACCGTATAGTTTGAGCAATGGAAGCATTTCGAGCCTGAAACATGGCTCTGATACCATCTTGAAATTTGGAAACTGAGTACGGCCCATAATCGGGTCTAAGACCTTGTGTTTGAAATCGGCCCATAATCGCTATTTATAGGTTCAGATCTCGTGAGCGCATGCGCATGTGTGTGAGCAAAGTTATTAAGAATAGTGAGTTAGTCTCATTAAAACCTTAAGTTTAAGTTATTTAATTCTTTCCCACTATTTTTATTTAACCTGCTTGTGTTTGTGTTTGGTAACCAGTGTGGGACAAGTAACATAGGTTTCGACAATACCTAGTATCTAGTAAGTTGTTTCTGTGGCCTCATCTTTCTTCTTGTACTTATTTTCATAGTCTTGATTCTTATTTACTTGGATCAAACAAATATTACTATTACATTGTGTTGTCAACTAACCCAAAGGAGTTAGCTTAGTGGTGGAGGCCTGAGACTTAAATCTCCAAAGAGGGATCAGGTCTCAGGTTCGATCTCCAGTGGGTGCAAAATAATTCTTTGGGCCACGACCGCAGGCCAAAAACTCGAGACTTACCCGATCTATGTGAAAAAATCGCTTTGCATGGATTCCATGAATTAGCCGGATCAAAAATGTTCCAGATATCATGGTCAAAAAAATAAAAACATTGTGTTGTCTACTTTTATCATAGTCTCATTTTGACAATGTCTACTTTTTATTATATTTATTTTGTTATTTTTATTAAAAATAATTGTCATCATACAAAATTTACACAGAGAGAAATTTTCTCGTGCAAGATCTTATTTGTTGGACAATTCACCTTGTTTGTTAGACAATTGATATGGTCCGTCAGATTTCCATCTAATGGACAGTATTCATCAGTTGGTAATTGTAGTCACGTGAGAATTTAGTCAGGAGAGAGAATTTGTGTTTCCTTCCTCTCTCACACAACCTCCGGAATCCTGCATCTATGGATGGACGGACAGACGGCGTACCTGAGATTGGAACTAATTCGAAACAGATCAAGTAAATTGGTTGATCAAGTAAACAGATC
>JAOYMZ010091932.1:0-10745 GCA_025802335.1 Pinguicula primuliflora
ACCGCAACCCTGAGTTGCCTCTCTATTCTATGTCCTATCTCCATTTGTGTTGCGATTTTGGACTAAGTGTCTCATAACATTTATTCTACATTCGCTAAGCTTTCCAATGAATCTTAGTTTACTTAATTTTGCCCAGTAGTTTGTTAGATATACCTTCCTGAATTTTGGGTTACTTTGATAACTGCTATAATTGAATTCGTATGAGATGAGTCACTCCTTAAGGATCCGACCCTTGATCTCATCGTTGTATTATTACTTAACAATGTGCACTTGCACTTCATATCATGTGCTTACATCAGAAGTGAAGAGCTGATCCAGAAAGCTGGAGAAGAAAGATCTATTTTGCGCAGAAGTACTATTACTTCTCTTAATACTTCTTCTAGTACTTCTACTACTACTTCTTCTTATTTTTATAACCTGTAAAATTTTGCGCAAGTGCTTAGAAATAATAATTTAAAATTTTATTTTAATTATAAATATCACACTTAATATTAGATTACTAAAATAACATTCATCTATTTAATTAAAATATATTAGAAAAGGTTAATTTGATTATAAAATATATTTATTTTTGGATATTATTAAAAATGTCATGCTTATTTTTAAGAAAGAAAAAAGCATCTCATGGGGTGCTTATTTTTAAGAAGAAAGATGTTCTAAAAAAAGAACAAGCACTAGTACTTGTATTACGCAAAACACTCGCTTTCACTTAAAAGGTGTTTGTTTATAAGCACAATTAAAATCATAACCACCTCGTGTAAAACAGGTCTGGAGACTCGTTTGCACCGGCGGACCTAACGCGGGCCCGGGCTCCAGCCTGGATCCATTTTTGCCCAGCCCAGGGGTGGCTCAATTATTTTATAAAAAATCTACTTTGCTTAAAAAAATTAGCCCCCTCATTTTGTTTCCTACTTCCGCCCTTGCTCGCATGGGTTGAGGAGGGATAAGATTTTTTTGTTGGGGAAATTGCCCTATTGGATTCAAACGTGGGCTGGGCCGGATGTGCTAGCCAACTCAATTTTTGATAAAATAGGACGGTGTTTGTTCTCTTGCATTACGTTATTGGGCAGTGGAGAATTTATTACTTGTAGGCTTATGAAAGAAGCCCTACGGGCAGACCAAACACAAGACACCCAGTGAAGCACTCCCTTTTTGTGTTCCTTGACCCAAACGAGACATACCAAGTCCACAAGTTGCGGAAAAGTAAAGAAAAAGATACCCGCATAGCAAGAGCGGATAAACTAAAAACCCAAAGGGCTCAAGTGCAGCTACGCCAACTGCAGGATGCCGAGAAAAAAAGACTAGAGCTTTTTGACAAAGAGCACTCAGACATAGTAGCTGACCTTCGAACGCCCATACAGATGAAACAGTATCATCAAGCCCGGGCAGAGGTACTGCAATCGAATCTGTCTCATCTCGAAGAATTAGAACGTAACTTAGACGAATGGGAGTGAGGACCATAGACGTGGTGGCGCGAGACATGACCCGCAAAATACGCTGTAAAATGTAATTTTTCGAGAAATACAAAAACAAAAAACTTACCTACCAAAAAAAAGTGACTTATTTAGCCACCTAACAATTACTGAAGAAAAGAAGAACACCAGTTTTTGGAATTTTCTGTCTTAAATTCTCATTAACGCGTACAAAGATGTTACAATATATAGACATTATAGGCCGACCAATCAACTACGCTATGCTAACCAATCCCGCGATCGATGAAATCAAATCCTAGGAAACAAGAAAAAAATTGACTTCCAATCCTTCTCAAGATTATCTCTAATTAACACTCTCTCTTAAGTTTAGTAGTTGGATATCCAATACCCAACTTGGCTAAAATATCATGATATGCTCGACTTTCCACAATCTTGGTAAACATTTCCGCCAACTGATCGTCATATCTCACAAAGAGAAGAGAGAGAATCTTGTTTTTCAATTTTTCTTTTATAAAGTGCCTATCAATATCCACATATTTTGCTCTATCATGTTACACTGGGTTCTCTAAAATGTGTACAACAGCTCGATTGTCACATCTCAAAGGACATGGTCCATTAGGTAGAAAGCCCAACTTAGTCATAACCTTCCTCACCCACAAAATCTCAGTCAACCTTCTTGCAATGCCTCAAAACTTAGTCTCTGCACTCGATAATGTAACAATCTCCTGCTTCTTGATCCCCAGTTAGTATAGCTTCCTGCCCAGTCCGCATAGGTATAAGCTTTCATCATAAGATGGTCATTTTTCTGAAATGTTACTCCACTATCAGGGGTACCCTTCAAATATCTCAAAATCCTCAAACCAGCATCGATGTATTCCTTTTGTGGCCTATGCATGAATTGACTCACAACTCAAACTGCATATGCAATGTCAAGTCTAGTGTAGGATAAATAAATCAACTTACCCACAAGGTGTTGATATCTCTCCTTATCCACATCTTCACCATCGCTTGAGATTCTGAGGTCGAGATTTGAAGCCATGAGTGTGTCAACTGGTTTACTTTCCAACATACCTGTCTCAGTCAATAAGTCAAGAATGTACTTTCTTTAGGAAATATGGATGCCAACTCGAGATCTCATGACTTCAATACTAAGGAAGTACTTAAGCATTCTGAGATCTTTCATTTTGAACTCTCTGAACAGATTTGCCTTTAACTGCTTTATCTCGGCTGCATCGTCTCATGTTATGATCATGTCATCAATATATATGATAAGAGAGGCTATACCTTTACTCCTCCTCTTGATAAACCAGGTGTGATCAGAATTACTATGCACATAGCCGTACTTCCTCACTATAGTAAATCGTCCAAACCATACCCTTAGTGACTGTTTAAGGCCATAGAGTGCCTTCTTCAATATGCACGCCTCTTTAGGTCGAAATTTCTATAAAAAAAACTAGTTACCCTAGCATATAATCCTCCTCTTAAAGCTCACCATGTAGGAATACATTCTTCATATCAAATTGAAACAAGGGTCACTACCTATTAACTGCAACTGAGAAGAAAACTCGAATCATGTCAATCTTCCCAACACGCAAAAAAGTCTCAAACTAATCTACTCCATAGGTATGTGTGTAAACTTTGTCTACCAATCTCTCCTTAAACCTCTCAACAGATCCATTAGCCTTCTTTTTATAGTGTATACCCAATTGCAACCTACAACCTTCTTCCCATCGGGTAGTCGACATATCTCCCAGGTATGATTCTGCTACAAGGCACTCATATCAGTCTCCACGGTCTGCTTTCATTCCGGTACTGACATTGCCTCCTCCACGGTCCTCGTGAGTTTCCCTCAATACACGATAGTAATAAACACTTTTTCTAACTCGGATTCTCTCCCCATAGATATATTAGCTAAAGGATACTACTATGAGCCCGGAATATGATCAGGTGAGCATCTCTTTGCTGCAATCTCACAAATGCTCCAAGTAGGTAGCATCTAGGTCGGTGCAGGGATAGGAGAGACTGGATCATGAGCAGTAATAAGAGCAACATCCTCTGAATATGGAGAAATAGAGATATCTTACACAGGTACAATACTAGGAATATCCTAATGAGATAAGTCAGAATTAACAATGATAGGACAAGAAACAGAACCACTAACCTTGATGTTCGGAGAGGAAGACTCTTTAGGGCGAAGCAGGACGACAGGATGTGTATCAGTAATGTTCGATGATGGAGTAATCCAATCGAGTGGGTCATATGCTAATGGCTCTCCTATTGACTTCTGATTGGATACCTGACAATAAAATTCTGATCAAGGAGTTATAAGGAAAACGTGGGCTCTGTCACATGTGCATTGGTGCACGTGTGGGCCAACTTATAAGGAAGATGTGAGCTACTCTCATTAAAATATTGAGTCCAAGGTGATAGATTGTAGCACCACATTTTGTTATAAGTTGGTTTGTAACTCTTTTATAAAATCTATGTGGGACAATATTCCAACAATTACTAGCAATATTCTATACGGGATTAAACTAGGTGATCAAGTTATATGAACATACAAACATATAATTGTAAAAAATAAATGTGATTGTAACAATAGACCTACACTCATTACTAATTTATTTTCTTGCTACTACACCTCATAACCTCAAGGCATCCTCATAACTTCTTAGATCAACCGAATTATGGGGTGGTTTATCCACCCATAACAAATGAACACAACAACAAAGCCGAATCTATCTTCATAAACAAAGAAAAGTGATGGAAAATAATATTTCTCTTCTGGAGGAGTAGAAAAACTCTTCGTGAGGAGAAAAGCTATCAAATGTATCTAAAAAAATATTCAAAATGGCTACTAAAATATAAGAAGGGTGCAGCATATCCTAAATCTTAACTAACTCGTGTGTTTAATAGAGGTTAAAACATTTACACTTTGTGTAGCATTATGACTCCTTAGGGTCCAGGTGCTACAGGATTTCCTCTCGATGTTTGATATTGATTACGTTATTTGATTTCAATCTTCTCGTTCTAAATGTTAGATATCATTGTACATTGATTACGTCTTATTTAGTTTGTCATGTTTCCTTCAAGTTTGATTTTGTACTATTGTACAGTTTAATGAGTGTGCACTTACCACTTTACTCTTCTGTTATAAAAATGAATCAAAGTGTTTCAAACCAAAAGCTGCTTCATAAACGAAGAAGAACAGAGGAAAAAAGTTCAGAAACAGACATCAATACAGTTTACAAACAAGCTCAGACAGGCGGTTCATAAGCACAAACATGAATCAACCCCAAGTTCACTGCCACAAACTGAAGAACGTGGATTTAAGAATGAGTTAACCAACACAAACAAACTTAATTTTTACTAAGACTCTCTAAGAAGTAAGCGAGCCACTCTTCCTTGCCGTCTTTATCAAGAATGAAAATTTGGTAATCAGCCTCCACTTCCAACAAGTGATAGACTATAGCAATCGTTGCCACAAGTTGATGTGGCTGTAGAACTTAATCTCGTCCAACAACTTCCTAGTCAACGGATTGTGTACTGGTTGGTGGCAGACAGACGGCTTCCCAAGTGAGGAGATGAACTTTCTTAAGTCACTGTACTAACTATACTTCTCTTCCTGCACAACATTAGTAGATTTAACTGGACTTTTTCCCTTCTTCTCTTTGTTAATGCTTCCTCTTCATTGCCTTTGAAGAAGTCTTCTGTTAGGTTTTGCTCTACTATCCTAGACCCTTCATCCTCCTTCATGTACGCCCATCTCTTGCCAACTCTCATGTGGCTCTATACTTCTCAAAGATTTTCACTAGCCTTCATAAAAAGGGAATGGCTTGCCACGCAAAGTCTAGAAATTTAGGTTGCTCTTTTGCAAAGAGTGAAAACTGTTCAAATGAATAATTATGCAAACTATTAAGCCATCATATGAATAATTTGAAAAATGTGAAGTCATGTTACGCATCCAACATCCCAATCATAGCCCTCGTCAACAACAACTTGATGCATTGTTGGATCAACCAAGATGCCACTCATACTCATAAAATCTGAGACATGAGTAGGTGATTTTCCACACGTGAACCATAGACTTAACTTGTGGAATGACCTTTATAGTTGTCCCTGGCATCCTTGCTTGGATACAATCATCGCACATATTCCAGAACGCGAGCTTGAATTCTTCTTGCATCCGCATTCCCTCTTGAACTAACTCTTCTCACGCTTGAATTAATTCCAACTCTTCTGATTTTAGTCACACTCATTTTCTCTCTTTTCGTTTGGGTGGTTCCACAGAGCCACCATCGCCATCTTCTCCCCATCACCCCCACTTCTACTTTGTTTATGGCATGGTGCCTTTATTGGTTTTCAGCTAGATGATCTTCACTGTCCTCATCATCACCACCTGTATGACTGGAGACTACGTACTCCTCCCTAATATCATACCGATCAGCATTATCCTCAAGATCCTCAGCCGGTCTATGGAGACGATTCAATCTGAATGGGCTCTCATCCCTATCATTTGGTGACTCTACAACTAAAACACACACATAATTAAGCCTTACAACCATTAACAAATGCAAAACTTACAACAAAACTTCGCAAACAATAAACTCACCACTTGACTTTCTGGATACCTCCTTCGGAGCAAGGAATCTGTCATCCACCAATGGCTCCTTGCCATAGCGTGACTTCCTCAACCGGGTTTCATTTCGAGGTGTCTTATAGCCACCATGTTTCATTCTAATACTGCAAGGAGAATCAACAAATGAATACTAGAAATGAAATGCGAACTACAACGAGTATTCAAATGCAATTTTACTAATTCGAAACTAATTTTGGAACAATCAATAGAAATCCAATTTTCCGCAACTTTGGACCATAATGTTCACAATTCAAACCAAATTTGTGCAATTTGATCAACAAAAAGGAGAATTACAACTATATTTACCAATTAGTGATAACCCAAAACAGATTTGCATCGAATATTCAAAAATTGGAATATGTTACAACTTAATCTTAGATTATCGCAAGAATATGTAATTGTATTGAGTCATGACTCATGCGAATAGAGAACATAGTTTTTATCAATACAAGACCTAGCCAAATATATTGTATTAAAAAAAGGGCATGGCCCAGGCCCTGAGCTGAAGTCCGGGATCGTTACCTCCTGAATCCGCCCTTGGTATTTACTGTAGGCTTCAATCACAAGCCCAAATAGATTTTGAGCCCACCTTTGAGCTGAAGGAAAAATAAATAAATTTGTAATCATACAATTATTAAATACACTATTCCCGGAGCCCATACACCAATATCAATATAGTGAAATGGCATCAGTCTCCTTTCATAAGAGAGCTACTTTCCGGTTAATGATGTGAGGTAGGGGCATCCAACCGGTGTACCGGTACCGGTCCGGTATATGACCGGTACCAGTTTCTTCCCGGTACCCACTTGCGGTACCGGGACCGGGACCATCCGGTACCGGTCCAAAAAAGTACCGGTACTGGTACCGGTTCTAATTGGTATCAGTATCGGTACCGGGCCAATACTGTATTTAAATTTTTTAATAAATAAAACAAATAATTTTTTAACTAAAAAAATTAAAAAATATTTTAATTTGTATTTTTTTAATTCTTGTTGGTACCAGTTTTTATGGTACGGGTACCACTAGTCAGAATCAATGTGAGGTAAGCTTTTTTGTACTTTCTGATGATTTTATTATTATTTTAATTTTATATTTTATCTCAACTAATTTTTATAAAATGGGAAAGGAAAATGCTAAATGTACTCTGTAATTTGACCCAATTACTAAATCTCACGATGAGGCAAAAATTATAACCACACTTTTTTCTTATCTTTTAATCATTTTTTATGTGGGGTTCTCATTGTTGACAGATGTGTGTTTATTTAGTGTATCAAATAAGAGGTAACATATAGTATTGCCCAATGGAAAATATCCATAAATCACTCGATGTTCGTCGAAATGGATGTCACCATAATTATCAACGTGTTGCATGATTCAATTTGATATGCAATTTATTTCTTTCAGGTGTAATCATCGTGTTGCGGGTTGATCGAAAATGATATGTCGCAGGAAAAGATTCACACCAAAACCACACGAAATCTTAATTTAATTTTTCTCTCCAATTTAGTATGACCCACCAAATAATTCTAGTTTCCCTCCACTACTCTCCATTGGTACCAACAAGAAATACATATACACTTCATACTCTCTTTCCTTCGGCACCAAAACCCAAATTTATTCATCTTCTACAGCATAAATCAATTCTCCACTTTGAACACATTTGCACCAATATCTGCCTTCTTCCAATAGCTTGTGGAACTCCACCAAAGGATGCACCGATCAAAAGATTCATTTGTGATCTACAAGAGGCACCAACAGCCACAACCATAAACTAGAAATGCATCAACATTCACTCAACCACTGCAAAGCCCCTAATAAATCCAGTTCTTGTGAGCTATAAAAGGTATCAACATCCACTCCACGATTGCATTATAAACCAACATTAAAAAAAATTGAGCGAAAAATAATCAACACATATAAAGTTGGCCAATTTAGATCAATGCAAGTATTAGAGCTAATTTGTGATGGTTGCAACTGAAATTCAAATGCAAATGATAATTGAAGTAATAAATTGGGATAAACAAATTTATGCATTCACATTGATAAAAAAAAATAATAAATGCTTACAGTTAAATTGACATTCTCTCTGTTGATTGTGTCATCGATCAAACTATCCCAATCTTCTACATTCTAGGCCTACAATATATACACTATATCAAACACATAATAACATATGAAGAAAATGAAATTCAAGTTTGTTGACATACCAATTCATTCATTGCAAGCACATCACATTATTTATTTTTTTGGGTTGCTCCGGTTTTCTTTTTCTTTTGCTTTTGCTTTTACTTTTACTTTTGTTTTCGCCTCCTTCATAATATTCTGACTGATCGACTTTTGTCTACTTGATTGATGCTTTCCTTTTCGAGCATGTTTAACTGGATCACTTATAGGTTCTGTTGCATCAGAACTTTGGAAGGGACATACCATAGTCATTCTCCCATCATTTGTTTCTTCAATCTCTTTTTTTGCTAAACTCACTGAACTTGTTGTTTGTATAAGCTTCTATAAATTGCTTCTCAAACTCATATGACATTACTGGTGTGAATGATTTATTAAATCTGTTAGCATCCTCCTCTATCTCTTGTCGCACTCTCCTGCTTAAGCCATTGTCATATTGTGTCACAAAATCTTTCAAGGTGGTTTTCTTATGCACAAAACCATTAAAAAATGCATTGATACTTTCACTTCATTGAGTTGTGGACAT
This sequence comes from Pinguicula primuliflora, assembly GCA_025802335.1. Classification (NCBI taxonomy): domain Eukaryota; kingdom Viridiplantae; phylum Streptophyta; class Magnoliopsida; order Lamiales; family Lentibulariaceae; genus Pinguicula; species Pinguicula primuliflora. The sequence goes on from JAOYMZ010091932.1 coordinate 8,780, forward strand.
GTCTGCCCAAATGTGTTCTTGAGAAATGCCGGTAACCAATGAGATCTCTCTGGATATAAACCAACTAACCAATTATTGTCATGTAAGTTGTATGCTTCAATGATATTATTTCATATTTCTTCAAATTCCATTATATCCAATGAATTCCAAAATGCATTTAAAAGTCTATGCTTAAACAAATCATAATCTGCATATCCGCCTAATTTTTCAGACACCTTCTTTAAGCTGTGCCAAATACACAACGATGTCGTGTATTTGGAAAAACTTTAGCAATAGCATTTTGCAGTCCCTATCTTGATCAGTGATTATAGCATTAGGATGAACACTGATGCAATTAAGAAAAGAATTGAACAACCAACAAAATGATCCAGTGTCTTCGTTTGTTATGAGACCACAATCAAGTAATATTGATTGCCCATGATGATTAATACCGACAAATAGTGCAAATGGCATATCATATGAGTTAACCAAGTAAGTTGTGTCAAAAGTTATCACATTTCTAAATTCTTTACATGCATCAGCCCAAAATACACTCTTCAACCGATTTTGATCATCAACTTCATATGTATGAAATAATTTGGGGTCTTCTGCATGTTTTTTTCTGAAGAAATCCAACATGGCTTGAGCGTCACCTTGTTTCAGTTATGTTCTCCTAACTCTAGTTAAATGATTTCTTACGTCTCTTTCTATCCACGTTAATTTCTCAAATCCACCTGTCGAAATTGTACAAGCACTCACGGTCTTTGATATTTTGATTCTTACTGCTTTATTCAACTCAAATGTCTTTTTCACATTCATTGTGATATATCTATTGCACTTGAGAAATTTTGCTTTACCCACATCTAAAACACAATTATGCTCAAGAATAATTTTATTTAACACCCACTTATTGTCGGCATATGAACATGCATTCACATTCTGGCAGTCAGTTTTGGTTGTAAGTTGCTCTTTGGTTAGATCTGAACACATTCTACTCACCAGTCCACTTCGATTACAACCAAATGTGATGTAGTGTCTCTCTTTGTAAAATTTGGTCCCTTTCACTCAACACCGAATCCTTTTTTCTTTGCATAACATTTATAAAAATTATGTACTAGAAACTGATTCCATTCCTCAGTTCTTCTAAATCTATTTCCACTTTTTGTTCTTCCTCCCAAATCATATTTTCCACTAGAATTTTATCATCGCCCAAAATTTGCTCAAAATCAATATATATATAAAAACAGAGCGGTCCATGTCAGCAAGAGAAAACTCAATTTTACGCCATGTCATCAGAATTAAAGTTTGCCACTCAATTTAATTGTCTTCAACTCATTCGCCACGTGAATTTAAATTTCTCCACTTCATCACCGTAGAAAATCGCCGAGAGAGGAAGAGGTCTTCTCTAACACCTCACACCACTTTCCTCATAATCTTCTCAAATGTCCTCTCCAGCGATTTGCTTCAATCCCCAAAACCGAATTCTCCATCTGATAACTCTTGACCCACCAAATCTATTTTGTTAATTATCAGATGGATTTGATCCAATCCCTTCGGCCTCTGGCAGTATATATGAGGGATGCAGTTTTGTCCCCCTTTGGGGTTGTTCAACCATTCTGCATTGCGCTCGACTTACCTCTTGGAATATGAGTTTAGTGGATTTGGTGTGGTTATGGAAAACTCGATTTTTTTATGGGCTTATGAAAGTTGGCCCCGAATGAAATGTGATTCATATAAGCTTGGTGAATCAATTGTAACTGCTGATTTGGCCATGTCTGTACTGTGTGTGCATGTTCTACCTCAACACTGTGACCGAAATGTTCTTCTTTTCTTCCCTCTTTTTTCTTATTGGTCGAACCCAAAAATGTAAACTTCTTTGTTTGCAGATATGTAGTCTTGATTTTGTTGCGAGATCCATGAGGTAATTTCCTTAATCACCAACTCTTAAAGATCAATTTTTATGATCGTTTGGGTAATGGAACAATTA
>JAOYMZ010091943.1:0-10744 GCA_025802335.1 Pinguicula primuliflora
AATTTTGTTCACATAGTGAAAGGCTTGTTCAGATGCACGCACAATTGTCCAGATTTGGCCGACTCCATCCGCTTCCAATGTTGGCTTGGATTGGAAGATTTCGGCATTTCTACTTCGCCATAAAAACCAGCAAGTCACCGCAAAAAATAAAGGCCAATCATAGGTTCTATGATGACTTGTGAGGTCACTGTTAGCCATGGGAATGCATCGAGATTATCAAAAAACTGTTGGATAGTCTGAATCCTAACTTGTTCCAAAACATTTTTGCTCTATAACAGTCCCGAAGCACATGCAATATGGATTCACATTGTCCACACAGATGACATAATGGGGAGAGAGTTAAATGTCTCCTATATCTTTCATCGTTTGTCCACAAAATGCTATGCAGGGCCTTCCATAAAAAAATTCATATTTTCTTGGAGAGGTAGATGCCATAATCGATCCCAAATATTTTCTTTAGCCGGCTACTGATATTTAAAAAGGAATTCAAAAGCAGAGGTATTTGTATACTTCCCTTGAGGTGACCATCTCCAGCATGTGTTGTCTGAGTCTCTATCCGGAGGAGGCGACAATGTGGAAATTACTTCCTCTATTTTCTCTGGTGGTAAGCAAAGTCCATGCTTTGTTAAATCCCATTCACCTGCAGGGGAGATAAAGAAAGATATAGTTGGGTTAGAGATGGGATTAGAGGGGTTAGATGGGGATGGAGGTATGGCAAAAGGATATAGGGGCTGCTGAAGACTTGTCCAACAATTTGTCTAGAATCTGACCGATGCTCCATTTCCCAATCTCCATCCAATGCATTATCTGCCTAAAGGTAGCATTTTCTTGAGTTGCTTCCAGAAATTCGATTCTTTAGTAGAGTTTGGCGTGTTGTGGCGTAGACTTTCTCTTGTGAAATTATATTTGGCACCCAGAATGGCCATCCACGGTTTAGATAGCCCTGCAATTAGCTCCCAGACAAGTTTCATCATCAAAATCATATTCATCTCTTCAGTTTTCCTTAATCCTAAACCACCAGTCGATTTAGGGCTGCAACAAACCTCCCATTTGATAAGGGATTGCTTCCTTTCAGTTAGGTTTCCACCCCATAAAAAATTGCTAATCAATCCATCAATTTTTTTGCTTATAGACTTCAGGAGATAAACTGTCTGCATCCGATAAATTGGCAAGGAATTTAATATAGCTTTGCATAAAGTGAGTCTGCCTGCCTGGGATATTGGCGTTCCAACCTGTGAGTCTCCTTGAAACTTTGTCCAAAATATCCTGATGAGCTGTTTGAGAGGCTCTGCCTGTGGTAAGAGGTACTCCCAAATATTTTCCTAAACTGTCCACCCGAGCAATTCCTAGAATCAAGCTTATGTTTTCAGCTGTTATTGTATCGATGTTTCTGGAGAAATATATCTCTGACTTTGATTTATTTATCCGCAAACCAGAGTACCTTCCAAAGTCATCCAACACTGCTTGAACGTTAAGGGCTTGATCCACTGTTGCTTCAACGAAGAATATCAGATTATCTGCAAACATTAAGTGTGAGAGTGGGAAGTGAGATGTACCAAAACAGAGGGGTCTCCACTTTTGCTCAGCAATCTGCTTGTGGATGAGTTAGGATAATCATTCCATGCACAGTATGAAGAGATATGGGGATACAGGGTCTCCTTGCCGTACCCCAGTGGTGGGTGTAAAATATGGACCACGTTGTCCTTCCGAAATGATCTGTAGAGAACTCGTGTACAGGGAGGAAAGTACAGGGTTGTATAGATAAGATGGGATTTTGCATCCTCAAGAGTGTCTTTGATGAAGGACCAACGAAGTTTGTCAAATGCCTTCGCAAGGTCAACTTTAATTGCCATAAAACCTTTCTTTCCTTTGAGATGATATAAGGAATGGACGGCTTCTTGGGCAGCAATTATACTGTCCGTGATCTGACGACCTTTTATGAAGCTTGTCTGAGATGTGTCTATCAAATAGGGCATTACTTGCCTGAGTTGGTTTGCCACAATCTTGGAAATCAGCTTGGAGTTGATGTTCAGCAGTATGATCGGTCTGAATTGCTCAAATATTTCGGGTTTGTCAACTTTTGGAGCCAGAGCGATCATGCCTATATTGACTCTCTCATCTAACTGTCCTGTTTGGAAGGTCTGTTGGGCAAAGGAGATGATAGATTTTTCCAATATTTTTCAGTTATGCTGATTAAAGCTTGTCGGGATTCCATCTGGGCCAAGTGCCTTATCCGAATTCATATCAAACATAGCAGTTTTAATTTCTGTCGCTTAAACTTTCCAGGACAACATAGGTGAAAACAGCCTCGGCCAATTTTGGCCTTAACTAGGCTCCTCCACTTGAAATTGATTACTAAAGAAATTCGTCACCTCCGCTAGAAGCCGCTAAGAATAAGAGCACCAGGTTCCTTGTGTAAGTCAAATAGTATTTGGTTTCTGCTTGACAGATTTCTGCTTGAATTTAGAGTAGAACAATCTTGTATTTTTATCTCCAAATCTTATCCAGTTGGCATGACTGTTCTGCTTATGGAGAAGTTCTTCTTTACATATATGTATGTTCCAATTCTAGACGGAGCTCTAGTTCACGGTCCACTAGAAACTGTGAGGTACGTTCTGATAGAGCTTTTTGTATTCCAGCTAATCTTCCCAGCGCCCTTCTTTCCTCTTAAAAATATCACCAAAAAAGTCGGTTTTCCATACTTGGAGGTCCTTTTGCAATAACTCAATAGCTTTAGGCAGAGGGAGCTCATTATTCCACTTGAGTTCCAGCCAACTATCCCATAAAGTATGTGTCTCCCAGGCTCGTAGATATCTGAATGGTATGTTGATATTTGCAGCAACTGTTCTTGGATGCATTTCAGTGACGATCGGAGAATGATCAGATGTTATACGAAGGAGGTGGTGCACTTGAATTTTATCTGCGAGTTGTCTGAAATCCTCATTTGCTAAGATCCAGTCAATACGTTTTTGGCAGAGTCCTCTTGCCCATGTGAATCTTTGTCCCGTGAATCCAAACGGTTCCATACCGGAGAGAGCAGACCAGCGATTGAACAAGGAACAACCTCTCTTTCGTGGACTGCACTTGTCTTGAGGTGATAAGAATGCATTGAAATCACCCAGTGTAATCCAAGGCTTGTTTTCTGTAAGAGGAAGGTTAGACAGTTGACCCCAAAGGGATCTTCTAACCTGCAAAAATGGACTTTTGTATACAGCAGTTAAAGAAAAGGTTGCAAATAAATTAGAGGTTAAAGAAATATGTACAAATTTCCAGTCAAAATGTAAAACATTCACAATAATATGTGATTGCCATAAAAGCCAAATACCGCCCGAGAAACCCTGTGCTTCTACTCTAAAAGATTTATTAAAACCAAGTCCTATATTTTTGATCGCTTCATCAGCATCATGGCTGTCAATTCGTGGCTCTGGCAGAACAAGAAAATTTAATCCATATAATCTGATAAGATTTTTCTGAGTGGATATTGTTTTGCTATTCTTCAGTCCTTGCACGTTTCAAGATAAAAACTTAATTGGGTGTGTAGCCATTGAAAATTTGAAGTGAGAGATCGTACCTGGGTAGATACTTCAAGGTAACTTACCATTAGCCTCCATGGCTTCATCGTCACTGGGCTGCCATTTCTCCGTATCCATTATATCCTTGTCAGAATCATGGTCAAGGTTCTGACGCCGACATGGAGTCTTGGTTAAGGATTTGATAGATATGTCCTCTGTGCCTATACGAATACCTTTTGGACTCTGATGGGTATTTGTATTGTGTAGGCTATCAGTGGGCAGGTCCTGGCCATTCTTAGGAGAGGTTTTAGCCATTGGGTGTTGGAGAGTTACTGCCACATGGTTGGAATCTTGGTTGTGAGTGATATAGGAAGGTGGAAGGTCGCAGTTGGAGATGGCTTGAGGTGGCATGGATGAGGAAGCAATATCATCAAGCGTACGGGGTTTCTTTGATTGGCTAGGGGTTTGATCCATCTCTTGAATTGCTACTGGCGTCCGTACTGGAGGAGTAGTCTTTTTGCGCATGGATACTCTGCTGATATTGCCATTGATTTGAGCTTGTTTTTTACCCTTCATGTTTGATGTTGTAGATTGCTCTTAGTGTCTGTGGCTTGAGGTTTGATTTTCAGAAATGTGGAGATCCTGCAAAATCAGATTAGTGTGAACACTAGTTTCATGAATATTGTTAGGGCATCAAACCTTGACGCAAAAAAGGCAAATTGTGTTGAAGTTCCACTTTGCATAGGTGCTTTCATAGTTTCTTTCCCTCTCTGGTGTGTAGCTATATAACTTGATGGTCTACGACTTTTCTTCTGTGCAATCATCCATTCTCCAAAGATGAATTAGTTCCAGAATTTCCTTCTTGCTACAGGTCCTTATGTGGAACAAGGGGTACAGAGTGTGATGAGACAGGCTGCTGAATTGGGATATTTTTCCTTAGATGTTGCTCAGCAGCAGATTGCCCTGGTACCGTTGGCTGAGCAATTAGCACCTTATCTTTAGGACTAGTTTCAGGACCTTTCTGTGGATTCGTTGAACTCTGGCATTCATCCATTAGGTGTCCAAAACATCCACAAATGAAGCATATACGCCGGAGGTCTTCATATTGAACACGATAATAATGTCCATCGATCATCACTTGGGAAGTCAGGGGCTTCTTGAGATCAATTCTCATAGCTATTCTTGCAAACTGAGCCCGCTGACCTTGGAGGGTGTGTATATCAGCTCGTACAAACGTTCCAATCAGCTTAGTGAGTTTTTGCAGCATGTTGGTGCGAAAATATTCTGTAGGAAGGCCTGGTATCCTGAACCATGTGAGCACCGCATCAATATAATCATCCTTTGTGTTAAAATTCCATTGCCATGGATGAACAGTGATCTAATGTCCCATGAGGAACCATGGGCCGTTCAACAGAATACATTGGAAGTCAGATGAGGAGGTCAGTTTGACGCACCAAAAGCCGTCCAGCATATCAATCAGTTGGAAATTCCCAGATAATTTCCAGAGGATTGCTAAACGTTGCATGAGGACGTTATAGCTAAACTGTCTCCACAAGGGTCTGATAATAATCGTATTAGCCATTCGTTCCTCAATAAGCTTGTGCACTCTTGCAGAAAAATCTATAGTAGGAACACCATTTGTCATGCCATATAGTGTATCTTCATCAAATATTTCAAATTCATCTTCAATTACAGTATGAGATCGGGAGGTGTTACCCCCCTTATTTGTGAGACAATCTTTGAAAGAGACTTTTCCAGTCCATTCAGATGAAGTTTGCATCCCCGGAAGATTGTTAGCCAGAGCTTTCTGTGTGTGATGGGGAATGCCAGTTTCTTCCACACCTTGCTGAATAGGTAGATTCTCTGTGTGGATCAAAATTTGGGGAACATAATCTTCTAAGGAGGATACTATTTGGCCTTCTTTCTACAATTTACTCCAGGGGTGGGATCCTCCCATTTCAACATCCACTTTAGTATTGCTAGCAGCAATCAAAGAGGGTGTCTTATCAGTATGGAATTCACGGAGGCATACCATGGTTTCCAGCATCTGCTTAGTGTTCTCGTTGTGCTCCAATAACATACTATTTGTTCCGTAATTTCCAGTAGCAGAATCAGTCAGACCAACCAGAGTTGAATTAGCAACAGATAGGTTTGATTCGTTCCCTGTGTATCCGTATTAACGATTCTTGCATCTGTTTTCTCCTGAACTTCCTCAGATTTCTCAGAGCGAGAGGACTTCGACGCCATATAGTCATCAATATCCATGCCCAAGGGCTGGAGTCAAACTTGAAGACAGAATCTGAGCGATAGATGAAGAACGATGGAACTGTGTGTGAATCGCACGTTTACTGTGGGAATCGCACGTTTACTGTGTGGAATTGCATTATATTTTTATCGTGCTTGTTATGACAATTAGAGCAGAAAATATGGGGTGCACCGCACCGCTGCCCCCACCGTGCAGTGCACCGCGAAACCGGGTACCCGGAACGGTTGGAGGTCAGAGGCACTACACGGCGTGGCTGATGTGGCAGCAGGGAAGCACCGCCACATACTTCGACGGCAAAGTTCTCAGATCAACGAGCTTTCCGATGGTTATTCTTACCGCGGCAAGCTTCAACTCGAAATTGTGAAGAACGGTTGTAGAGGTAAGCAAGACTTCACTACTGTGTTTTGCTCTGTTTAAAAAAATAAAAATGCTAGGACGACATAACTATTTTTGACATAATTATGTTATCCTACCAAAACGACGTAGTAAAGCCAAAAAATTTGAATTGCTTGACCCCACCTTCTAATTCCGTCAGCTCTCCTCTCGTCAGTTGACAAAATAAATTCTGTCACTTTTACGAAAATTAGCTAAAAAATAGATATACACAATTTAAAATATAATATATATATATTATAATATAATATTTATAATTAATATTATTAGAAAATAAATAAATTATAGTCTATTTAGTGTTTCCTATTTATAAAATTTATAATGGTTTCGGATTTATTGCATTTAACATTTAGGGTTTATAACATAAGATTTTAGATTTTTACGACGGCGAAACCGTCATAATATTAATTTTCAAAAATAAAAATAGTAAAATTTTATACGTTTCACGATTTATAGGATTTAGTGTTAATAGCATTTAGCTATTAGGGTTTATTGGATAGGATTTTAGATTTTTATGGCAGTGAAGTTGCCGTAATATTAATTTTTAAAAATATAAATATTAGGATTTTGTAGGTTTCACGGTTCATAAAATTTAACATTTATAGCATTATTTTAGCAGTCGTAGCACACCGTTTAAGGCTATGGCTAAGTTGTTGCTCTCAAAATACTTATTTAATAGAATTTTAGTTTTCTTGACGACAAAGCCACCGAAATAAGAACCTATAATTTTGATACGATGATTCCAAAACTTTTATTTAGTACTCGTAACACACCGTTTAAGACTAGGATTAAGTTCGTTGTTCTTAAAATGATTGTTAAATAGAATTTTAGTTTTGGGGGCGAAGCCACCGATTCGACCAATTAGAGAGAGGCAAACGGTCTGGGCTAAATGGGCTAAATGGGTTTCCGTCCGGACCGGACCGGTTTAGCCCAAACCGTTTAGACCATTTTTAAAAATGGGCGGATACAGGCTGTTTTAGTTTTGAAAACGGGCGGTCCGGGCTTTAACCGTTTAACAAAACGGACGGTCAAATTTTTTAAAACTGAAAACGGGCGGATACAGGCGGGACCCATATAATCCACATTTATAATTAAATATTTTTAATTAATTTTTTATATAAATAAATGGACAGATACGGGTAAAACAGGCCAAACGGGTAAAACAGGTTAAAAAGGGTTAAAATAAAACGGGTAAAACGGATAAGTTAATAATTTTAATAAAAAAACGGGCGGATACGAGCGGAAATGGACTTAGCCTGTTTCTGCTCGTTTAAAAATGATCCAGTCCGGTCCGGGCAGGAAAAAAAACGGGTGATCTTCAGCCCGCTCGTTTTTTGAAAATGGTCCGGTCCGATCCAGGCAGACACGGACCGTTTTCGAAAATAGGCAGGTGGGTTTTAATCCGCCAGCCTGGATGCCTCTCTCTACAACCGATTACTGAAACACATTTTCCAACTATTTTCGGATCACTATAGTTGGACACCTATCAAATTAAAAAATAATTAAATAATAAATATATCAAAATTATATAATATCACATGTCAAATTAAAACACACGGCGCGCTACTATAATTTATTTCAGCAAATGAATAGTTATTTCATTATAGCTTGCCTTCTTCCCAATTGGTCTTTTTTTTTTACAAATGAGGTGTAATGCTGGTGTATTTTGTTAGACGATTTTCTCTCTCTCAAAACATAACAGACGGCGTGAGCCCTTTCAATTTTTTTGGCAATAGTTCGATATCGTCTCATTGGTGACATAATTATGTCACCCTAGCATCTCTCTTAAAAAAATGTTAAAAAATGGTGTAGCGGTGCGGATATTTACACACTGCAGCACCGCCCGTGTGTGCCCCATTTTCAGCTTTAATGACAATTCATTCCACCAATTTAAGCCTTCATTAAACACTATAATTACATCACTTACCAAAAAAACACTATAATGACATCCCCTTTTCACATTTGTTTTTCATTTTCACAAATTCATCTATTTTATTGTTCATGCCACCATTGAACCCTGTGAGGAGATGGACAAGGTCCCCATGATGCAGTTTCAACAAGTTTAAAGCCATGTGCTTGCTTCCAAGGAGAGCTAGGCGGTCATAAGGCATTTGGGGTTACCTAGATAATTTTTTTTATTAATTTTAATTTTTTTGCAAAAAGTATTTTAAAAATTGGGTGACTGGCCCATTCGGACACCTAGCCCAAAAACGGGGTAGATTTATGTAAGTTAGCAACCAAAAAAATAATAATCCAACAATTGCTTCGGGTTGTTTTGACCCGCCCTACGAGATTTTTTTTTTTTTTTGATTTTTCCCTTTCGGTCATTTTATTTTGTTTTTGTTTCGACTTTCACTGTATAAAAAATAATAATCTCAATAGCGAGAGATGGAGAGATTGGTCATTTAAATTCCTATTATAAATTATCTTTAAACATATTGTCCTTGCCCCAATATCTAATCAACAGAGGATATTCACGAAAATTGATCTGAATTAATGTTACTGGCTTTGATCTGAATTAATATCCAAACAAATTGATATGCTTTTCAAAAAAAAAAATGTTACTGGCTTTATTACCTAAGCTAGCTGTCTGGAATGATTCAAAAATTAATTTTATATGCTTGTAGCAATTCTATGTTTAGAAAGAGAGCAAAATGGCATACATGAAATAATTTAAGAATAATGCTATTTGTACCCTTAACTTTGACACACTTTCATAGACCCCTTTATATGGCAATCATCACAACCACACATTAAAAAATGAGTATGTTTGTGTATGTGGTTGTGATCGGTGCCACATAAGGGGGTTTATGAAGTGTGTCAAAGTTGAAGGTACATGTAGCATTCCTCATAATTTAAAGCCCCAAAAATTTGACACCAAATTCGGATCAAAGGCATGTGGTAGCATCATATTTGTTGGCAATTGGAATGTGCTAACACTCATGCCCAATCAGGTCTTGGCATCATATTTTTATGTGATTTTGGTGTACTTTTTTTAGCAATGCCTGATTTTGGTGTACTAATTTGGTGCAGCATATCATAATCGGAATATGTCAAAGGCGGATATGATACATTACACAAACTAAACCTAAAACTGGGGATGATGAAAGGTTATCATCCATTTTTAACTAATACTAGATACGACCAGTGGCTAAAGCCACTACACAAAACTCAAATCATAGGTTGTAAACCTGAAAATTCAATGGATCACTGACGACATAAATGGTGAACAGATGAAATGCCATCTGTCATATAGACCTATTCATAATAGGATAAACATAATGAGTACAAAGATTAATTGATGAGATAAACCACAACTCCTCCACGAAACATTGAATCAACCAGGATTTTGCCTGAAGATATCCCGTGAGATAACTTCAGGGATATCTGTCGTTACTGAATAACCTGATTCTTGAATAGCCCTCCACACAAAATATCAGCTGCCTTCTCGGAATCAACCGGAACAGTAACCTGACTACTCTTGGTACCATGAGATTCATCTTCGGCACCATTGCTGCAGAGATTCTCATCACCATTTTCGAACCTTCAATTTTCTTTTCCAACCTCGTCTTCAGTCATGAATTCTCTTTCACCTAGATTTCCCACCCCATGAGACTCATCTCATGCGCCATTGGTATGCTCTAGCCTTCCATTTTCTTTCTTGGGCTCATCATCATGTCTTAATTCTCATTCAACAGGAACCCCCAAACATCATCTTTCACTCCATCCTCAGAAGGAAGATGGGAATTTTTCTCTCCCTCATCAATTCCTTCGTCCTCACCCTCAGTCAGATGCTCATGATTGTCATGAGGATCTTGAGATGTTGAAGACACATCATCTCTTCCATTGTCAATGTCTTTACTGTCTTGGTGCTGTGCATCCTCCTCACCTACCATATCTGGATTAGTTCAGAATAGCATAAAGAACACTCAAAAGAAATTACTCAATAATATATCGACCAAACTAACAATCACTAAACATCAATCTATCCCACTTCCACGAATTGCTACCACCCGCTTTGCCAGCTCTAATTCAAACTAAAACATAATGATCACAATTGGAATTCGCGTATTACTAACAAAATCAAATTGAGCAAATCAAAACTGGAAGAATTGTAAATCTAGAAGAATTGTAAACCTAGAAGAATTGTAAACCTGAAAATTTGATGGACCACTGAAGACGTAAATGGTGAACTCAAAAAATCTGCAAAACACTTCAATAGAACAATGAATAGGAATCTGCATAGTCTACCTCCTTAAGAAGTTCAACGTAATCAAAGGGGAAGAGTATGAATCGGCATAACAATCAGGTACAATGAGAAATTTTCTACTGCACACTATTTAGTTGCAGGACAAATTCTTGTTTGCAAGACATTTAATCTGGGCCATTAATTTTTAAATGGACGGTCCAGATTAAACCCTCGTTTAAAGGATCACGTGACATCAAATCTTGCAGAAAATGAATCCTACCTTTCTGCAGCTTAACGGATGACTCCGTCCACAAAAGTTTTCGTCTTCTTCAAACAACTTGCGACAGAGGTGAGCATCTTTCTCAACGAAACAGATATGATCAT
>JAOYMZ010091954.1:0-10743 GCA_025802335.1 Pinguicula primuliflora
CTTAGGTGGGTAGTGGGCTTTAGGTTAAATTAATTAAACGGATTAATTGATATAACTAATATATAAGCCCAACAGTATCGGCAAGGTAGAGCAAATCATCATCACCATCTGCTTCTTCTGAAGCACCATCACTTGAAAATTCATAGTCCAGTTGGTCTGTTGCTTTAGTGCTCGAAACTACGCCCAACTTGTTCATTTTTGAATTAGCGCCGCGGTGATTTCCTCCATCTTCAATAGGACCCATTTAAATTCATCTGCGCTTCCGATCGAAGAGAAAGTGAGGAAGTCAAGCAAGTGTCACCGTCGCCGTCGTAACGACTCGTGAAGACGGAAATTGGAGGGAAGATTAAGGATGGAGACGGAAATTGGAGGGAAGATTAAGGATGAAGACGGAAATTGGAGGGAAGATTATGTGTTTCCCACTTCACAGATTTACATGGAAGAAAAAAGATGAGCTGACGGGGAGGGAGTAGGCCGAAAGGTAACAAATTGGGGGAATGAGGTGAGAGAAAGAAATTGTGTTTTTTGTTTTTTTGGTAGGTAGAAAGAAATTGTGTTCAACATGTGAAAAAATGAAAATCTGTAAAAACTTACATTAATAAAATTACTTTACCTACAAAAAAAAAACATGTGAAAAAATGAGAGAACATTAAATGTTTTTGTGGGGTGGCCATACAAAATAATAATTTGTGTTAATTTTTTTTTTTTACATATATGGGAGGCTAGAAGAAAAAGAATCGAACATAAAAAACAGAAACAGGAATACTGCTCAGAGGGGAGACACGACTGACTGCCCATTTCTTTCTTCGGCCGACGATGGAGGCTGGACCAGGATATTGGACCTAGCCAACCGGCAAAATGTCTGGGATGATAGATTGGTAGCTGGGTTACCAAGGCTCTACGGATATGTTAGGAATTCGGTGGTTGAACACCTGTCGTTACCCAGGCTAGATAAACGGAGTGTTCCAACAGGGAGAGATAGTCCAGACTTGGCCAATCGATCCGCAGTCCAGACTTGTGTTAAATTTTTTAATGTGCAATGTCAAAGTGATTCAGTTGCTATATTGTCCTGCTGTGCTGAAGACTTCAGCGCGGATGCTAATTCACGCTGAAGGCTTCATCGTGGAGTCCTTAACTCGTCATTAAGGAAGTCATGCTGAAGCCTTCAGCACTGTGGACTTGCCGCGCAACGTGGCTTCATCGCGGGAATTCAGTGTGACCTCTACTATAAAATGACTCCTCTTCTTTCGGTTTTTAAGGTTAAGAATATTTTCGACATTAACGTGGCTTCATCACGGGAAAGAATATTTTCGACATTAATGGATCGAGCAGAGCAAAAAAGCTTTTCAAAGTTAAGGTAATTTTTATATATGGTTAAATTTGTTAATTACGCGAATATTAATTATTGAAATTAAATTTATGCATTTTTCTTATTATTACAATATATTTTTTAGATATCACTATGAGTTATAGTCAGGATGAGAGCTAGAGTTCTGGTCTGTATCGCCCCGATCCTCAGGATGTTATCAGAAATTTGGAGAATCATAGAAGTACACGTATTTTAAGAAGTAAAATAAGTGTTGACGCTATAGTAAATTGCAAACATTCCAATAAATGGTTTCGTCTTCTTAATCTGTCGGGGTGCCAATTACTTGGGCGCATGGTTATTAGTCGTGAGCCGGACACCACAGCAGAAGATTTCGTACTCCCGTGCACCCGGTAGAGCAAGTCGGTGTGCCAGTATATTATGCGCCTTTCATGGCTCTTCTGGTATGCATTTATTCTATTATATTTTTTTGTGCTTCATGCTTTAAATTTATTTTATCTGATAAATAATAAAATATACAGACGGAAGAAATTTTTCAAGGGTCCAACCACCCAGAACTGGTGACTCCACAATGGTTGACATCACTTGTTGTGAAGATACATAAAAAGCTGCGAGACAAATTGGATAACGAGGCAGACCCTTTACATACTCCTCTAAGGCAGTACGATCATGAAGCGGGTCTTTCACATAAACAAACAAATCTCGGAGATGATGATGATGTAGTGCCACAAAAAACAGTTGAAGAATTTTATAGAAGAAATATTAGTTGTTAGTATTACTGATTTTCTTAGATTGAGGATTGAATTAATTTTCAAACTTTTATTTGTTATTTATTAAATGAATTGTTGTATTGACTTTTTCTTAATAAATTATTTAGTAAAATGAGTTCTTGATATAATAATAAATACTAATACACAATACTATATATATCAATTAATATGTACACCATCACTTGATTGGCGTTCACGCCTACTTTCTCTATCACGCCCACACCCACGATCAGGAAGTCTGCCTACACTATTTTGAGATGGAATTACGCCTTTGTCTTGTTCATTATGTATTCTTCCATCGGGTGTTTTCCGGCCGATCCTTTTCTTTTTCTTCAGTTTAAATTTGTCTATCAACGAAAATGAAGGAGTTGGTTCTTGTATGTGTGAACCCCTCGCATGCCATGGTTGCTCATACGTGCGCCTAAGCTCGAAAATTGGCACCGCCGGAATGTAATAATTCATGGGATCCTTACGATATTTTCGGCAAGTCTATAAATTTTCAAATATTATGATCAATATATAAGTTATTTAATAAAATGTTGTTTAATGAAAAACAACCCTGTATCGCATGAGAGCACGGAATGTCGTATCGAGATCACTTATCACAAGAGCAATTGTAAATACTTAACTCGATACGATGATGTTTACGTGACCGCTTGGTACAAACTTGCACGTGAAATCGAGTTTCACCCTCAATCTGATCGAATGGCTTCACTTCGTGAACAAGAAAAATCCACGTTGCAGATAACAAATGTAAAATTTACTTCACTATTAGAAAGAAAGTTATTGAATATTTTGGCATTCAAATAAATCCCTAAATGAAAAACTCCATGTTATGCAATTTATCCTCGTAAAAACACCTGGCTTTCTCACTCCACGTGATGTCATACGTAAACAATCACTCATACGTGCAACTATCATGCGTTTGTTGCATGATCGATGTTATGAGCAATCGATGCGCTCCCTGTAACACTCCATTAAAGTACTCCACTTGATTTGTGGTCATTATTCCACAGCGTGGTCCTCCATCATACGACAATGTCCACATCTCCAATGTAATGTTCATAAGACAGTCGTGTGCTTTTGGATTCCGGCGAAAAATTTCGGTCATCTGATTGTGAAACTTTGTCTGACTAACTCGTGAACCGGTTTTCCATGACATTCCCTTGGCCACCTTATCTTTACAATCACGATTTAGATTTGAGCATATATGGCATAGGCACAATATAGAGTTACCTCTTTCGCCATTGAATGCGCGTATGTCAGGAATAGCTCCCAGAATTTTAGAACCCCTGTCCGAAATCAAGCAATGACACATATCATCCTTTGAAGTAACATGCCTTTCTAACTTCCCAAGAAACCAATGTCACGCCTCAGTTTTCTCTTCATCTACTAATGCAAATACAACTGGCAATATGTGTGTCCATTGATATCTAATGTTACAGCCACAAGTAATTTCAACCTGTACGGGCAGTATAGATATGTTCCATCTACAGATAGAATAGGTCGACTGTGTCGGTACGCAGTGATACAAGGCCCAAAGGCCCAAAATATATATTTCAACTCCTTCTCCCTTGGGTTGTCAGTATCCTCATGCCTTCAATCCACAACATGTGTCGGATCCTAATATTGTAGTACTGCGAGATAGGCAGGTAGATGTGAAACACCAGACGTCCACGCACCATGCTCTATTTTACTAGCACGTTGGACTACCCACAAAGGCTTTGAATATCGGATCTCAAATTCATATATGTTTTGCACCAATTGCTAAACTATATACGCCATGAAGCCTAAAAAATAAAAATATTCTCGTCAAATTATGGTCATACATATATAATAAATGCACAAAAAAATAAATTTATATTAC
The DNA here is from genome assembly GCA_025802335.1 of Pinguicula primuliflora. Taxonomy (NCBI): domain Eukaryota; kingdom Viridiplantae; phylum Streptophyta; class Magnoliopsida; order Lamiales; family Lentibulariaceae; genus Pinguicula; species Pinguicula primuliflora. Next base: position 3,965 of record JAOYMZ010091954.1, read on the forward strand.
CTAGATTTTTTCGAATTAGGCTGTGCAACTCATGTGCAACAACTGTCTTTGTCAGATTACTCGAGTATAACTAATGTGGTACTCGGTCACCACATTAGGATCGCACCTGTGCTTTGGCCCGATATAAGTTATTTTACATTTACAGTCATCGGGTCTATAAAGCGCAGTGAGCACCCAATCACATCCTTGACATTCGGAATGATGCTTACATGCAACATACCACTGTTTCTTATCGCTCTTAACTACCAGAACTTCCTTTTCACCACCATAATATGGTACTTCATTACCGAATGTTGCAGATGAGGCTTATCCCTAAACAGTTGGCCTTCTGCAAGCAGACCTGTGTCTTCGTCGAAACATTTTCTGCTCAATGGAGACGGAATATCCATTGAGTCCCCTATCATAGGACATGCCGTGTCATAATATGGAATGTATGATCCATCATACAGCTGATCTACCCGTAGCCGTACCGGAATGGGTTGCATATCCTCTCCCTCATCTTCAGTGTCAGGTTCAGAATTGATGTCGTCTACATCAATGTCTGCTGTATCACCTACTGGATCGATGATAGGGGACAAGTGGTCAGTTGCATTACTTTGAGGCAATGTCCAACTATTTTGTGGCTGAGAACAACCTCCTTGGCTCATCGATTGAGACCACACATCTTGGCTTGGTGCGAAAGAAAATTGTGAATAATTTGGATACGATTGATGTGAATAGTCGGGATTTTGAGTTGATGAACTTGGCTCGACATACTCTGGAGGCATATTTAAATCAGGGATTTGCGAACTCGAACCGGAAAATCAATCAAAAAACCCAGAACCGCTAAAATTATCCATTATAATATGTCCTAACATAGAACATTAAAAATAAATTAATATTAATTCAATATAAAACATTTTAAATGCAAAAAAATGAATATTAAAAATACATCTGAAAAATAAGAAGAACTGGTAGCTGCTCTCCTGACACTTCAAATTGTGGATGTTTTCTAGATAGATACTTCAAATTGTATCTATTTTGGAGGTGTAGGTAAATGGAAGCCAGAAATGTCATTTAAATAAGAGAGTCCGCGCAGAAGCCAATAACGTGGAAGAGAGCGGGAAAAGGGGGCAGGAAAGGTCACACTGAAGGCTTCAGTGCGGACTTTAATGCGTGCTGAAGCCTTCAGCGCGATCTCCTTAATTGCGCATTAAGGATTTCACGCAGAAGGCTTCAGCGCGGATCTTAATCCGTGCTTAAGCCTTCAGTATGATGCCTTTCCACACTGAAGCCTTTAGCACGACAGAACAATTTAGCAACTGAATCGCCCTAACAGGGCACATTGAAAAATTTACCAGAATTTGTTGTCTTACTTCGCGGTAAGTATCAAAATCTAATTTTGACACTATTTATAAACTCTACTGTGGAAGGTGATGTGGCATGCGAGGTGGTATTTATTAATTATCTCTATTCTAATAATTCTATTCCGGCATCGAACAAATTCTTTAAACCCTTCTCCTTTGTTGACCAAAATTTTCAAAACTCCAGCGTTGGAAAATCCTTCACGTCTCATTGCCACTTGTCGTTTTTAAAAATTACCAAAATTTTAAGCGAAGGAAAATCCAGAATCTTTTTTTTATAGGTAATGTTGTGAGGGGATTTGAATCCGTGACCTGTGAGTGCATTTATCACTCCCATAATCACTAGACCAATACCTTGTTGATGAAAATCCAGAATCTAACATAAATTGAATTTTGCTACAACTCTCACTTCTTCATGGAACAATGACAAATTCTTTACTTTGTCTTTTACTTCATTTGCTGGCTTCCAAAATTATTGTTTAACGTTCTTTCGTTAATTTATTCGTTCAAATTCAAATAATGAAGACTTCTGCCAAGTAATGTTAAACTCGTTCTCTACCATCACAGTTTGTTTTCCGAATGACAAGCACCAATGAGACGTGAAGAATTTTCCATCGCTGGAGTTTTTTTTTTAATACAAGGGAAGCCTAAGCCATAACAAAATATAGGATAACCGAGAAAACATAAGAAACTATCTCAAAGCCGCCAACATCAAGGTGGATCAAACTGGCGAGGCAATAAAGTGCCTGGATGAGATGAAGCTGCCGAGAACTGTACAGAAGAAGGATTAAACCCTCCAAACCCGCTGAGAACCGGTGCCATACAGATCATATCTTCAATAACCGGAACCTCCAGAACTTCAGATAGGAAATGTGGCTGAGAAGGAAAACAAATTAATTCCCTGCTGATATTTGAAAGACTAGCCTTGGCCATGCAGTCCGCCTCCATATTGTTAGACCGAGGGACGAATCGCACATAGCCAATATGGCAGAGTTCCAACAGCAATCTGATCCGCCTGAGAAGTTCAGCATTAAGCACATCCTTAGACTGCCCAGAAATCAGTTTTACCGCCGACATGCTATCATAAAAGAGGATGACATTCCGCAAACCCAAATCATAAATAAACTGTAGGCCGTGAAGAATCGCCCATAATTCTGCTGAAACGACAGAACAAATCCCAATCCTAACATTGAATCCAGCCTGCCATCGATGGGATTTATCACATATTATGCCACCACATCCAGCTTTTGAAGTTCTTCTACATACCGCTGCATCCACATGAACAACAAAATCCCACGCCTCCTCTTCATATCTTGGCATATTTGCTGCACCAGCAGAGTGATCATGGACACGGCTACTGTCAAGTGAAGGAACCCGCCTCTTCAGAGCCGACAGGACAACTTCAGTATACGCCCGAATGGAAAGTGTAAGCCCATCTGCTGAAATCACCTTGGCGCAGAAAACTTCCTCATTCCTGTTTAACCATAGCCTCCAACACACCACCGAAAAAGCATCCTGTGAGACAGAGAGAGATGACAGTGGTGAAATGCAGCCAGCTATCCAGTCGTGCAAAAGTGTGGATTGGAAAAACAAAGGCGAGAGAGTGGGGTAAAGAAACTTCCATATATATGAGCTCCGAGGACAATCACGAAGTACATGTAGCAGAGTTTCTTCTGTGTTGCAACGATGGCAAGAGGGAGAGTCCACAACCCCACAATTGTAGCGCCGACTGTTAGTCCACAAGCATTCATGAACCACCTTCCACAAAAAAAGTTTTGCTTGCTCTGGAATGCAAAGTGACCAAATATGATGCCAGATAGGATCAAGCGACGGGGCTGAAGTAGAGACTACACACTCCATGGCCGACTTGCATGAAAAGGTTCCTTTAGACGAGAATCTCCAGGAGCGTTTATCGTCTCCCCCATCCGCATGTGGGGGGGGGGGGGAATCGCAAGGATCTGATTCACACAATCCTCCGACAGTATAGTAGCAAGCTTGGATACGTCCCAGTCACCTGATCTAGAACAAAAAGTGTTAACTTTAATAGAGTAGTCAGAGGGAGGGACTACAACTAGCGCCCGAGACAGAAGTGGGTAATCGAATGGGAACCAAATATCTATCCAAAAGGATATCGAGTCGCCCTTGCCGATAACCCATCTAGAGCACGCCTCAATTGTGCCAAAGTGTTTGGAAATGTTTCTCCAAAGATGCAATCCCGATAAAGAGAAGGTAGACTGATCACCGGAGCCCCTGGAGGCTGAGTACTTGACATAGAATAACTCCTTCCATAGCTTCATCTCACTTGTGACAAAATTCCAAGCAAGTTTGAGCATGAGAGTCTGATTGATATGCTTGGACTGATGGAGGCCGAGCCCCCCAGCATCTTTACTTCGACAAACAGTATACCAGGAAACCAGATGCTGCCCACGAGAGTTGCGATCAGATCCCCACAGAAAATCACGGATTTCCTTATCAAACTCATTACAGACAGACACGGGTATAGCTGCAAATTGCATCTGATAGGAGGGAAGCGCACAAAGTACTGATTTGCACAATGTCAACCTTCTTGCCATAAAAATGTTACGAGATCGCCAATATGTAACCCTGTCACGTATCTTAAGAAGAATGGGCTTATGAGTGTCCCTGTTGACTCTACCATGTAGCAGAGGAACCCCGAGGTAAGTCCCAAGATTAGCAACTCGTTGCACTCCCAAAGCTTGCTCCACTGCCAAACTCAGATTTGGAGATGCATTAGGAGATATCCACATGACTGACTTCCAATTATTGACCACTTGCCCCGAAGATATTGAGAATGCATGGAGAACCTGCCTTATCAATAGTGCCTGCTCCACAGTGGCCTCAATAAATAAGATCAAATCGTCCACGAACATGAGATGTGTCAATTTAAAACGTCCTTTCTTAAAACTTAATGGCTTCCATGCACCTGCGGTAGCCTCCAAATCGATAGCATGGGATAAGCGCTCCATACAACAGACAAATAGGTAAGGAGATATCGGGTCACCCTGACGCACGCCTCTTTTCGATCTGAACTCGGGACCCCGTAATCCTCCCCAAATAATCCGGGTGGAACAGGAGTGAAGAGACGACATTATCACCCGGGATAAGTACGGAGGAACACCAATATCCTTAAGAGTGTCATCAATGAAGGTCCATTCTATCTTGTCAAAGGCTTTTGCCAAATCAATCTTAATGGCCATATAAGCTTTCTGCCCTTTGCAATTCCGCATGGTATGTAACGCCTCCTGCGCAGCAATAATATTTTCAACAATACTCCTCCCTAGAATGAAACTGGATTGGTTCTGGGAGATCAGACTATGCATGACGACTTTGAGATGATTAGCCACAACCTTCATCAAAACCTTAACACATATATTCACCAAACTGATTGACCGGAAATGTTCAAGTCGTTCCGGTTTGGTAATCTTAGGCAGCAGTGAGATCATGGCCTTGTTTGCTTCGGAGGGGACATAACCTGTTTCAAAAACTTGATATACTAAAGACAACAGCGAGTTAGCAATAATATCCCAGTTGTGTTGGAAGAAGTTACCCGAGAACCCATTCGATCCCGCTGCCTTATCAGGATCCATGTCAAACAAAGCATCCCGAATTTCATACTGATCAACCTTCTTAGACAAAAGGGTCATATGGAGAGAAGATAATGGGGGGGGGGGGGGAACAGCCACGAAGAGGATATTGTTGAAGAACACCCCGTTGATCAACTTCGGTTGCCCCAAAAATTGAGGCATAATATTCCGAAAAGCTGTGGAGAATGATAGCATCATCAGAAGACCAAGTTCCATCCTCCAGCTGAATACTCTTTGATAGGCGAGACCCCTTACGTTGCTTATGAATAGAATGGAAGAATTTAGTGTTCCGATCACCATTCTTCAACCAATTACACCTAGAGGTTTGCCTCTTGAGCGATTCCTCGTGCAACAGAATATTCTAAAGCTCAGTGCGGACAGTGAGCTCCAAACGCTGCAGGTAACTGGTTGGTTTCTTGGCATAACACACCTGAAGACCAGCAAGCCAATTAGATAAACGCCGCTTCTGATAAAAAACATTCCCAAAAATTGATTTCCAATTATCAATGTGCTCCGTCAAAAGGAGAAGTGCCTCAGACAAAGAAATATCCACATTCCAGTTCGCTGCCAACCAGACAGACCACTCTTCGTGTAGCTCCCATGCCCTGTAGTACCTGAAATACTTCGGAGGAGCAGGATCACATAATGAACCCAGGGACACACACAGTGGAGAATGATCTGATGAAACCCGAGGTAGATGCTTGACACCACTCCCTGGAAATATACAACTGAATGCCTCATTCACCACCGCCCAATCTATTCATTCATGACAAAGTCCACGAGCCCAAGTAAATCGTGAGCCTGAGAAGTCCAATGGGGACATGCCATAATCAGAAATCCATTTGTTGAAGTGAGGACACCCGGACGAGGGCCTACCACCTGTTTTATCATCCCTGCAAAGGAAGGCATTGAAATCGCCCAAGGCCATCCATGGAAAGATAGATGACTCAGCAATAGCAGAAAGCTTAGGCCATAGGGTCTTTTGAATTATCGGACTGGGAGATCCATATACGGCGGTAAGATCCAAAGATATCATATCAGAAAGCTGTACATGGAGATGAATAAACTGCCAATCATAACTAACTACTGTGACTAGAAGCACATCTCGCCACAGGACCCAGATACCACCAGAAAATCCCTGTGCCTCGACTCGGAACGAATTGATAAAACCCATACCAATACTGTTAATAACTTGACCTGCATCCAATCCATTTGTACGAGGCTCCAATAATATAATCAATCTAGGATTATGTAATGAGATCAGATTTTTAAGAGCTGCCATAGATGAAATACTTTTAGCTCCCTGAACATCATTGGAGTTTTGGTCAACAAGAGAGAAGGGTTTAATGAATTTGTTCGATGCCAAAATAGAATTTTTAGAATATAGATAATTAATAAATAGCACCTTACATGCCACATCACCTTCCACATAGGTGAGTTTATAAATAGTGTCAAAATTTGGAGTATGAATAGCATTACCCTTTTAGTTATGATGAAAGTAATTACAATAAAGACTTAACATGCGTGTAATGACTTAATCGTTAATGAGACTACCCCTTAATCCTATCTATCTGGACAAAACGTGGGTACCTCTTATTCGTTTGAACCTTAGGTCAGAGGGTACAAATATCTCACCATCTTAAAATATTTTCCGACACACATTCAGAAAGAGGACAAACTAAAAAATGAAAAAGTATACACCCATCTTGTCTCCTTTACAATATTATTGTATGTGTCTACGAATTTTTTTCCGGTGTCGAATCTATGGTGCCGAATTTGCCGAAATCTATTATTGGCCGTTGGATCTGTGCTTCAACGGCCGAAATCATTT